>CAKAKR010063997.1:0-10621 GCA_916700685.1 Adelosebastes latens | reverse complement strand
CAGCCAACTGAGACTTCTCCTGTGTGCCAAGCATGTAGGAGAACTTAATTTAAATAGTTTTTAAATGTATAACGGATGACTAGATTACACCTAATATGGCGTGTATGACTAGTTCAACCTTCTTTCAGCTGCGTCCCCATCTCCGGCGGTGTGAAACAGACTCAAGAGGAAGTTAAAAAATAGGTATGAAAATATAATTCAAAGCGGTAAACACCCCCAGCATACAGCCAGCTGTCCTTCCTGAATTTGTCAATTTAAACTGTGTTGTTTTTAGCCTGGATTATGACTTAAACTTCTTCATATGTGTGTAATATTACCATACGATCACTGCACTGAGCTCTGATTGGTCAGCAGGCAGTGTTTTCATACGAGTTGATCTCTTATCTGGAACATAACCTGCTACGGAGCAGGTTAGCTGTTCAGCATAAGTTACCATGGCGATCTACCCCGGTAAGAAGTGAAGTGGAAAACCCAGGGTTAACCCTGAAGTTACCTCACCAACGCCAAATCCTGCTTCGTAGTACAGGCCTCAGAGGCCACTGAAATTGACCAAATTCATGCAGTGGCTTTGTGAGTAACTTACTCTATTGTCTCTTGGTGCAGCTTCTCCAAACACCGAGTTCACATCTTGTCATTGAAGATTACATTGAGGACCTTTATTCGTTTTCATTCCTCATCTTCCTCCACACACTGGCTTTAACAAGATCCTCTATGCTACTATATCTGATTATCTAACTTTTATAAATCTTCAGTACATCTGGTGTTCGATCCAGTAGGTGTGGTATAATATTGGGCACATTAAGAAATGGTAGACTCAATTACTGTAAGAAAGAAATGACAAATTTGTGTATTGATTCTCATAACAATATGTTTCCTTCATTATTGTGCAAATAAAGACTGAAAATGTTAAAATATGCATCATAGCTATATTATTTATACCTCAAGCATTTTATTGATGTAAAGCACTTTACTCAGGTTTCATATATGTGCATACTCAAAGCACAATGTAGGTGTATAATTATGTGCTTCGTCATCAAACCAAATTACCGTAACTGCCTTAAAAGGAAGAGGAAAAGAGATTTTAACAGTTGCAATTGCAGCATTAGGAAAAACAGGAAGTTAGATTAAATTAGTCTGTCAGTGCGTCGGCCCATGTTGTTTTGTCTGACTGACTCTGCTCACTCACCGACATGGCTCTTCATCTCAGAGTTCTTCTCCTCATCACCGGACTCACAGGTCAGTCACACGGTCACTTTATGCGTACAGATGCTTTGTCTTATGCTTGAGCTGGTTATGTCAGATTATGATGAAATAAGTAATTAATTACACAATTCTGTAATTCTTTAAATGCTACTCAGATGAGCAATACACCAATTTGTCTCCAAATTATATGGAATTTGGAGACAATTAGGTATAATAAGAATATTGTTAGCTATATATACAATTAAATTGCTGTATTTCTCTGTATTACTCTTGTTGCAGGAATTCACAGTATAACAACAGTCAGTGAGGTGTCAGTGAAGGCTGTAAATTCAATCTCCATCCCATGTATCTATGGCTCACAGTACATGAACCATGTGAAATACTTGTGTAAAGGATATTATTGGTCCTCCTGCTCTTATGCAGTTAAAACAAACCAACGAAATTCAGGAAAGTTTTCAATCTCTGATGACAAAAAGCAAAGAATCTTCACTGTGACGATAAAAGATCTGACGGATGAGGACACTGATTACTGGTGTGCTGTGGAGATTGACGGAGGGTCAGATGTCAGAGAGTATTTTCATCTGTCGGTCACCCGAGGTAAGAGACCTTAAAACATCTTTAAGCACATTTCAAATCCTTTATGAAATTTTGACAGTTCAGAGAAATAACACTGTCATTGTTTGCTATTTGTTTTTCATTGCTCACAATTTTCTTTTGAATTTGTTTCCCCTTAAGGTACGCCCAGTCTCTATGTGGATCATCAGGAGATTACAGGATTTAAAGGAGATAATATGACCATCGATTGTCACAGTAACTCTGGCGAAATTGCATGGTGCAGGCTGGGCAGCTCCTGTGTGACGACATCATCTGGATCAATAGATGGAACAAGAGTGACCACCAATGCAAGTGTCCCCAATGTTTTCACTGTGACTATGAGTGGACTGAGGACAGAGAGCAGTGGCTGGTATTGGTGCGTTAAAGGAGACTTACAGATGCCAGTGCATGTGACTGTTATTGAGCAACTTACCACTGGTAAGTACCACAAGAATATTTGTAGTATTTGTAAATGATTTGATTGAACATAGGAGAGGTATCAGGAATACATTTTGTAATTTCATTGTGCTGGATTGTTTTGGATTTTAGCCTCTTACAGCAACAAGCTATTTAACCACCTTATCAATCACTCCTGAGCCTGTGATTGTCACCCCTGTTTTTGCAGATAGAGCACCTACCACAGTTCAGAGTGAACAGCACAGGTCAGGAGGCTTTGAATTAATATACAGTATTTAGAAAACTGTAGCCATTTTGTGATAAAATAAAACAATTGTTGTAAAGGAAAATCTATACATATTTGTATGTATTATATGATGAAAAGGACTGATTGGTTATAACTAGGGCTGTTAAAGTTAATGTGTTAATGGAAATTTGTTTAAAAGTCACACATTTTTTTTATGCAACTTATGATTTTTAGGTTGTAATGGGCTCAGTTTTAAAGCTAGCTTGTCAGGAAGGAGGTTAAATAATGTTCCAAACTTGAATTACAATATGCTGAAATCTTATTATGGAATCGATGCCCAATAATGCCAAAAATATTTGGCCTACTGCAGGTTTAAAGCTATTTTCATGTTCAGTCCTTTTTCAGCATTATGTTGAAGTTGTCAGATATAAGTTTAACAGTACAACAATAGGTCTTGAATAATGTTCAACTAATGTGTGACTGTAAACGAAGTAAATAAAACTACTTATGAAATGTAATGTCTTGCAAAACAAACAATACGTTGTTTTAAAGCCATAAACGCTATGACCAGTAGATAGAGCAGGACTAAAAGAGCAGTGTTAAAAATGAGGAAGTGACCAAATTAGAATTTGCCTACCCACTGTACTACTGAAAGTCCTCATTCGCTCACGACATTGATGCAGGCATGATTTTCCTATACGTTCCTCACCTAATACTCGTTGCAATCTTGGGTAAGTCAGCTAAGCCTTAATAAGAACGCTATGCATAAATGATAGTCAGGTTTATAATTAAAAGAATATTGTATATATTGCTGTTTGTTGAGTAATACACTTTGAGTCTTACATTTAAAGTGACAACAAGCTACTAATATTAATCATTAATATTGTGTTTTGATAAAAAAGTCATGATACTAACTAACTTGTAACAGATGTGTTATGTAGCTGAGTAACCTGTAACTGATGGTGAATAATACACAATGCATTTGAACGCACCACTATAAAATCAGTGTCTGCTGTTTTTTTTTGTTAGGAATTGACAGTCAAATTGTGAGAGTGAGGAAAGTGTCAGTCAAGGCTGGAGGCTCCATCTCCATCCCATGTCGCTATGAGCCGCAATACACAGACCATGTGAAATACTTGTACCTGTGTAAAGGAAAATGGTGGAACAGCTGCTCATATGCAGTTAGAACAGACAAGCCACATAATTCAGGAAAGTTTTCAATCTCTGATGACACAAACCAAACAATATTCACTGTGACTGTTAATGATCTGACGGATGACGTTTCTAAATACGGGTGTGCTGTGGAGATGAAGGGTTACGATGTCACAAAGATGTTTCAACTGTCGGTCACCAGAGGTAAGAGAACTTAAAGCATCTTTAAGCACATTTCAAATCCTTTATGAAATTTTAACAGTTCAGAGGAAAAACACTGTCATTTGTTTGCTATCCTTTCAGGTACGCCCAGTCTATATGTGTATCATCCATCAGGATATTACAGGATTTAAAGGAGATAATATAACCATCAATTGTCACAGATTCAAGTCAAGATGTCAGATTCTCCCTTACATGTCTCAGATAATAAAATCAGACAGTGCCTCATTTTGTATTGTGCTTTTTTTCAAGGTACGCCACGTCTGTACGTGGACCAACAGGAAATCGCTGCATTTGAAGGAGGAAGTGTGACTGTTGGGTGCCGCTGTAAATATGCAGATAAAACTAATTGGTGCAGGCTGGGCGGCTCCTGTGTGACCGGTTTGACTGGATCTATAAATGGGACAAAAGTGACCATCAATGCAAGTGTCCCCAATGTTTTCACCGTGACTATGAGTGAACTGAGGATGGAGAGCGGCGGCTGGTATTTGTTTGACAACAGAGGCTTTCAGATGCCAGTACATATAACTGTTCATGAGTTTACCTCAACTACTACTACTACAATGAGCCCCAATACAGCAAGTAAGATACTAACCAGTTTCTATTTTCATAAATTAGCAACCTATTATGAAAATGAAGCCAATGCATGGACACAACAAAGGAAACACAAATCAAACCCTGAAACAATATGAGGGGTGGAAGTATCAAAAATAAATTGATAAAATGGAGGTGATGAAAATGCTTGCCAATTGAAAAATGGGGCCGTAAAAATGGATGTGAAATGAAAATTGGAGCGGCATATTATCAAGTGATTTGATTAATTTAAAGCCAATTTGACTAAAACAGTCGTGATATGATGAAAACAGAGCCATGTTTCATCATTTCCCCCATCTTACAATCACCATTCACAACACAAAATTGACATTTATCATTTAAGGAATTTGGCCTCAAGGGTGGAAGTAACAAAAAATTTGTGAAGATAAGGGAACTGATGAAAACGCTTAAGAATTAATAATGAAAGTGATGAAAATGTATGTCAATTGAAAAAATAGTGATAAATTGTCAAATGATTTAATAAACTTTATTGACATTTCATTTGAAACAGTGTTGCTCTGATAATCAACTGTTGAACATTCATCATTTTCAACAAACATTTATTGTTTACAGCACGCAATTTTTGTTACTTACCGCCCAAAATGTCAATCAAAAACCATGCCCACTGACAGAAAAAGTCGAGAGTAGAGCGGTTCGCTGAGTGGGTGTATTCTTTTTTTTTTTTTGATAGGGCAGAAGTAACAAAAAGTGCGCGCTGTAAACCATAAATGTCAGTTGGGTGTAGTAAATGATTAATGGTGGACACTTGATTATCAGAGCAACACTCTTTCAAATAAAATGTCAATCCAGTTTATTAAATCAACTGACAATGTATCCCTATTTTTCAGTTTTCATGCAGTTCATTTTTATCACTTCCATTATTCATTTGCATGCATTTTCACCACTTCCCTTTTCTTCAGTTATTTTTTGTTACTTCCACCCTTGAGGCCACTTTCCTTAAACCTGCAGTAGGCAGAATATTTTTGGCATCGTTGGGCAAACCTCACCTATTTTTTGTTACTTCCACCACTCATAAAATATTGCTTGTTAATCTTGCAGAATAGAAAATGTTCATATAATTTACCTTGAAAATCTGGGAATTACAGTATAGTGTAATAATCCACAATATACAATGTAAAAATACAGATATTATCTACAGTGTGGAATAACATGCATTTTTGCATTTATTTGCTCAGACTTTACAGAGACACCTCCAAACACTACCCAGCATTCCTCCCTGTTTACGAGTGAACAGCCACATACAGCTCAACCAACCAACTCCACCATAAACGGGACAGGTGGAGAGAACCTGCAAGGACAACACAAGAGGTCTGATCTGATTTATAACTTTTTTTCTGCACATCATCCCCTTACCGCCCTTTGTGTTTCCTAATACAGTGCAACTGATATGCTGTACAATGTTTTCAAAACACAAAATCACATATTTGAGCATGGATGTTCATTTTTGTTTCTTTATCATTCATTTTTGAGCATAGTTTGTTTTATTGCATGTAGTAAAGCACATTTCTAAGTAAGACAAGATGAAATGGTGTTGCATTTCATGTTTTTAGCGAAAAAAAGGATGTATGTATAAGCCAATTTCAGACATTACCCCCTTTTTTTAGTTAAATGTACCGCTGATCTGCATTTCTCTTGTAGTTCCACCATGGTGCCGATTCTCACCCCCACCCTCATCTTACTGCTGTTGATGGTTCCCGCTGCCTTTTTTGGATGTAGGATAAGACGTAGTAAGTCTGTTGTAATCTCTGCTGAAACAATTTCAGGAATGAAATGTCTGTTATTTTAAAATATCTTCTTCACAAATTAATGTGTTTTAGGTAAGACCAAGCCTGAGGGGTCTGACATCACTGTGGTAAGATATAAAACATTATCTTGATATTTTAATGCGGCAGTAGGCAGAATGTTTCTGGCATCGTGGGGCAAAAAATTCCATAATAACCTTTCAGCATATTGTAATTCAGGTGTTCTGAGAGAAAACTAGACTTCTGCACCTCCTCATGGCTCTGTTTTCAGGCTTTAAAAAATCTAGCCTGTGACGGGTGAGAAAGTTTGCTCCGGCTGGTGGGCGGTGCTTGGTATTTCCTCAACTGATCTCAACATGGCTGCCGAACACAAACTTTCTCATTTTACAGCTAAACAGTACACTACATTATGTTTCTGAAAACATTTGAGGCAAGAAATAGGCATTACAGTAACAGAATAGTGATTCATATCTGATCAGCGCTGCCTAGTTTGACCGTTTGATCGGAGTTTGCGATTGATTGACAGCTGCTCAGAGACGGCAGGCTCCAGCTCGGCTCTGATTGGTTGTTTTCCTCCGATCTGTGAAATCTTGCAGCTGCCATTAGGAGCACCGGAGGACACAGAGGCACATGATATTTTTTCAGATTACCCGTCTCATGCACTACTGTCAGGATATAGTAACCATTTTTTTAAAATAACTTTTTTTAATCATATTTTACTCCAATCTTGCCTACTGCTGCTTTAAACCTTGATCAAATGAATTGACAAAGTATTTTTACAAACCAGAACAATAATTTAGATTCAACAGTAGCCTTTCATTGTTCTCAAACATTTAAATAATTATTCAAATTAAACAAATGAAACTGCAATGATAATTGTTCTTCCCTTCTGTACTACTCTACTGCACTGTCACACGCTATGTAAAGTAGGGTAAACACGGGCATTGTGTGAAAAACAACAGCAAACTTTTAAACCCAAAGAGCAAATCACATACAGTATACTGTATATGAATGCTCTTCACATAAGTAAAACTCCAGATCATATACATAGAAGTAGGTTTACTTACATTTAAGGCGGGTTTGGAAGGGATTACTGGCAGTCTTGTTAGAGATACTGTACCTATGGTTAATCAGTATTCAACATAATACAGACATACACTCCATAATGGCAAACCAGTCCAGTTATATTCAAATCAACCAAACAATTGTGCAGTTAGACAGAAAATGATTTTAAATTAAAAACTTGTCTATGATTCAAATTCATCCACAGGGCTCAGAAATTGGGAGTGATCCTGATGTGAATTACGCTACCATTGTTCATAAGCAACACGCAGCAGCCCAGCAGAAGGTAAACCAGACAAGAACATCTAATTAGAGCAGTAATTGAAAAAACATTTGCCTGTTTACACTTGTCCTTCCCTGACATTGTATCCCTCTGACTGTGAATCTCATCCAGCAGAACAAAACCCCAGAAGAGAGTGTGACATACAGTACCATTGTAATGAAGGATAGTGTGCCACAAACAGTATGTGATTCATTTCAAATTCATATAGGCATCTCAATATGTCAGCTGTTATTAACTCAAGCAGATTAGTATTGTGGTTATGATTAGTCCATAATTATTCAGCATTCTCTTCTCTGTGCTTGTTTTCTCTCTATAGACTGAACCAGTCGATGGAAGTGTGATCTACAGCACAATAAGTGCTAATTAGCAGAAAAGACGGGAGGACAAAATAATCCTACAAATATGGCAACACTGATGGAGTAGTTACATAAACATAAAGTTTATCAAATAATGTTGAAAAATTAGATGAAAATGTTATTTTTTTCCCACATGCACATGTTTAAATGTCAAGAGTTCAGGAGGGCAAGAGTGGCACAGTGGTGCTGTGTTAAAGGTGCAGTGTGTAGGATATGGCGGCATCTAGCGGTGAGGTTGCAGATTGCAGCCAACTGAGACTTCTCCTGTGTGCCAAGCATGTAGGAAACTTAATTTAAATAGTTTTTAAATGTATAACGGATGACTAGATTACACCTAATATGGCGTGTATGACTAGTTCAACCTTCTTTCAGCTGCGTCCCCATCTCCGGCGGTGTGAAACAGACTCAAGTGGAAGTTAAAAAATATGTATGAAAATATTATTCAAAGCGGTAAACACCCCCAGGCTACAGCCAGCTCTCCTACCTGAATTTGTCAGTTTAAACTGTGTTGTTTTTATCCTGGATTATGACTTAAACTTCTTCATATGTGTGTGTAATATTACCATACGATCTGCGCACTGAGCTCTGATTGTTCAGCATTCGGTGCTTTCACACGAGTTGATCTCTTATCTGGAACATAACCTGCTACGAAGCAGGTTAGCTGTTCAGCATAAGTTACCATGGCGATCTACCCCGGTAAGAAGTGATCCACCTTCGTAAGACGGAAAACCCAGGGTTAACCCTGAAGTTACCTCACCAACGCCAAATCCTGCTTCGTAGTACAGGCCTCGGAGGCCACTGAAATTGACCAAATTCATGCAGTGGCTTTGTAAATAACTTTTTCTATTGTCTCTTGGTG
Organism: Adelosebastes latens; assembly: GCA_916700685.1. NCBI lineage: Eukaryota > Metazoa > Chordata > Actinopteri > Perciformes > Sebastidae > Adelosebastes > Adelosebastes latens. Next base: position 1,893 of record CAKAKR010063997.1, on the reverse strand, counting down.
CAGCTTCTCCAACCACCGAGTTCACATCTTGTCATTGAAGATTACCTTGTGGATCTTTACTCGTTTTCATTCCTCATCTCCCTCCACACACTGGCTTTAACAAGATCCTCTATGCTACTATATCTGATTATCTAATTTGTATAAACTTCAGTACATCTGGTGTTCGATCCAGTAGGTGTGGTATAATATTGGGCACATTAAGAAATGGTAGACTCAACTACTGTATGAAAGAAATGAAAAGCTGACAAATTTGTGTTTTGATTCTCATAACAATGTGTTTGCTTCATTATTGTGCAAATAAAGACTGAAAATGTTAAAATGTACATCATAGCTATATTATTTATACCTCAAGCATTTTATTGATGTAAAGCACTTTGCTCAGGTTTCATATACGTGCATACTCAAAGCACAATGTAGGTGTATAATTATGTGCTTCGTCATCAAACCAAATTACCGTAACTGCCTTAAAAGGAAGAGGAAAAGAGATTTTAACACTTGCAATTGCAGCATTAGGAAAATGAGGAAGTAGTCTGTCATTAGTCTGTGAGTGCATCGGCCCATGTTGTTTTGTCTGACTGACTCTGCTCACTCACCGACATGGCTCTTCATCTCAGAGTTCTTCTCCTCATCACCGGACTCACAGGTCAGTCACACGGTCACTTTATGCGTACAGATGCTTTGTCTTATGCTTGAGCTGGTTATGTCAGATTATGATGAAATAAGTAATTAATTACACAATTCTGTAACTCTTTAAATGATACTCAGATGAATAATACACCAATTTGTCTCCAAATTATATGGAATTTGGAGACAATTAGGTATAATAAGAATATTGTTAGCTATATATACAATTAAAATGCTGTATTTCTCTGTATTACTCTTGTTGCAGGAATTCACAGCATAACAACTGTCAGTGAAGGCCGGAGATTCAATCTCCATCCTATGTCTCTATGGCTCAGAGTACATGAACCATGTGAAATACTTGTGTAAAGGATATTATTGGTCCTCCTGCTCTTATGCAGTTAAAACAAACCAACAAAATTCAGAAAGGTTTTCAATCTCTGATGACAAAAAGCAAAGAATCTTCACTGTGACGATAAAAGATCTGACAGATGAGGACACAGATTACTGGTGTGCTGTGGAGATTAACGGAGGGTCAGATGTCAGAGAGTATTTTCACCTGTCGGTCACCAGAGGTAAGAGACCTTAAAACATCTTTAAGCACATTTCAAATCCTTTATGAAATTTTGACAGTTCAGAGAAAAAACACTGTCATTGTTTGCTATTTTCTTTTCATTGCTCACAATTTTCTTTTTAATTTGTTTTCCCTTAAGGTACGCCCAGTCTCTATGTGGATCATCAGGAGATTACAGGATTTAAAGGAGATAATATGACCATCGATTGTCACAGTAACTCTGGAGAAATTGCATGGTGCAGGCTTGGCAGCTCCTGTGTGACGACATCATCTGGATCAATAGATGGAACAAGAGTGACCACCAATGCAAGTGTCCCCAATGTTTTCACTGTGACTATGAGTGGACTGAGGACAGAGAGCAGCGGCTGGTATTGGTGTGCTAAAGGAAGATTACAGATGCCAGTGCATGTGACTGTTATTGAGCAACTTACCACTGGTAAGTACCACAAGAATATTTGTAGTATTTGTAAATTATTTGATTGAACATAGGAGAGATATCAGGAATACATTTTGTAATTTCATTGTGCTGGATTGTTTTGGATTATAGCCTCTTACAGCAACAAGCCATTTAACCACCTTATCACTCACTCCTGAGCCTGTGATTGTCACCCCTGTTTTTGCAGATAGAGCACCTACCACAGTTCAGAGTGAACAGAACAGGTCAGAAGGCTTTGAATTAACATACAGTATTTAGAAAA
>CAKAKR010063996.1:1033-43807 GCA_916700685.1 Adelosebastes latens | reverse complement strand
AATCGTTGGAAGCCAAAATAATTGAAATTCGATTAATCTCACCGCCCTAGAATTCAGAGCATATCTATGATTGAGGGATTGCCTCCACACGGCTCTCAGCAAGGCGACGACTGAGCAGATAACTGGGCTAACAGCACGAACAGTTCAAACAACTGCAACAGTGTGGAAAGAGCTAATAGTGTTGGCACGAGGGGGAACTGGAGAGGCGGCCATGAGCTAAACAGTCGGACACACACAGAGAGACTCTCATGCACTAAAAGGCACATGCAGCCGGCCCGGCGATGTCAACAAAGCACCGAGAAGCTGTGATTACAACACACACAGGGAGAGTGACTTCATTCTCTGCTCAGGTAGACATTACTCCTCTAAATCTTAACACAGCAAATAGTTGTTTGCTGCTATATTCATTTTCTGGATATCATATAGAGCATCTTTAACGATTTGCTGAGGACATTAAGAACATAGCTCAGCAAATAATCACAACTCATTTGGTCTGTTATAGTCCTAAAATCATAACTTTCATCATCATCATCATCATCATCATCATCATCATCATCTCTCTCTCTCTCTCTCTGAAACAAACACACACACAGACACACAGATGTGGCTCTAAGCTGTAAAGCTGCTTAACTGCAGTCAGTCAGCTGCCACAGAACTGCAGGAACACACAACATCCACCGATGAAATGCCTGGCGATGTCACCTCTACCGAGCACATGCACACACACACACACACACACACACACACACACACACACACACACACACACAGACAGACAGACAGACAGACAGACAGACAGACAGAGCCAAGGTTAGGAGTTGTTCCCCGTGTATCTGAAATGGAACAGCAGGGGGTTTGATTCCAGCTGAGGACAAACTCTCTAAATCTGTGACCTCCCACGCTGCTAAACACAGCAGCTCCCATCATTAACAAATTAACACAGTCTCCTCACTTCTCATGAAGCTGAGCAGGCTGGGAAATCGTCTCAAACAGTATCACTCAGCATGTTTTTAACCACAGCTCAACTTCACTAGAGCTGTTCCCAATACCATTTTTTGTGCTCCGGAGCTTCGGTAGTAAGCAACAGCGAATACTCGAAGCTTCGGCCGGGCGGACCACGGTGACCAGAGACGCGCTTTAACCTCTCAGTTAGTAGGCAGCACGGACTCATGTCATTAAAGCAGCACAATTCCTGTGTCACGCTATCAGAGGCTTCCTCCACACATGCTTTTTCTAACAAAAATATGTCATGATGAGTCCGCACACGCCTCTGTTCGCGCTCAGCGCCTTTCGAGCCCTCTCCCCCTAAACGACACAGTTCTGAGGCTGCTGTGTCCGCTCTAAGCGTCTTCTCTCCTCATTCTTCTGCGTGCGAATGTAGGCGTACCTCAAAGTCACGTTTGTGGGCCCTCTCCACCTAAACGGCGGCGTTTTGAGGCTGCAGTGCCCGGCTTTAAGCCCGTGCACGATGCAGCCTGTGGAGGCTTCCTCTCGGCTCTTTCGGTCCGAGCCCTGCGTTGGTTTCACTCTGACACAAGCAACGGCGATGAGGGCTCTTGGTTCGTCTCCATGACATGACTCGGGAAGACATTTCTCCGTTCTCGGCTGAGATGGACGGCAGAGCGCTGCAACACGTGTCTTTTGATTTAATTAAAAGGCATTCATTTCTAAGGATTCTGTTATTCTACAGTACTGTTGTTTGTATTTTCCAAAAGGTTTGGTGTGTTTTATGCATGCTTGTAATCCCGAGGGGTTAAAAAACAACAACAACGAATATCCGTATACCAAAATTGAAAATCGATTACCTACCCAATGAACGAATAACCAAATTGTCGAAAATTCGGTTCCAGCCCTAAACTTTACACACACACTTATTCTTTGTTAAGATAATCAATAAAACCCTGACAGATATTATTTAGAATCATGTACTAGTCAGGTATTGAAAAAATTATTGTGTTTGGTTTTGCAACCAAAACTCAAGTGGCAACTCTAGTATGTCAAACTTTCAGCTGCAGTCAGACATTTGGATGAACTACAGAAGGTGTGAAAGCTTTAAAGCAACGCTTTCTTTTATCTTCATTTTCAACAGAGAGAAGAGATAAAACCCTCCCTGACACAGTGAGGAAACAAACAGCTGTCGGTGTGTGTGAGGTTAACTGGGGTTATCGAGCTTAACGTGGAGTGTCAGCATGTTGACAGTATTAACGGCAAAGGCTTTCAGATTACTTCTGTCAGAACCAGCAGCTTCAGATTGGGAGTGGATTACGTGGTTTACTACAGGAGACTGGTCTGCTGAGTGGGTTTCTATATTTGTTCATTTTCTTATCTGCATATTCCTGTTTACATTGTGTATCTGCTGACCTGTGACACGAGATGCCATTTTATGTCTGTACGCCACTTTGTGTGAGTGTGTGAGTGTGTGTGTGTGTGTGTGTGTGTGTGTGTGTACCTTGACAGGCTCTAGCGTAGCAGAGAAAGCGTCCTGCAGAGCGCAGCAGGCCAACCTCCACATCTCCTCTGTGAACACTGGACCCACTGTGACCAGAATATACCTGGAGAGAGACGGTGAACAATACAAACAACAGTGCTTGGATCAGACTGAGAAACAGGCAAACATCCGCTTTCTAACGCATTGTCCAAACTATTAACTTAACATAAGGCTGGTATTATTTTGTATTTTTGTTATTGTAAACAAATCCCCCCCCAAATGTGTTAGTCGAGTGTGCAAAAACAAGCACTTTTAGTGGACGTAAACTGACGGTACCAGGTTGCCCCAAATTATTATATTACAGCTCTTTTAGCAGCTGGCGGCTGCAGCGTAATCCCTCAATACTGGACCGATTTCAAAGTGTTTCAAAGTCCCCATTAGTCAAAGTCCCCATTAGTCAAAAACATGGGAAAATAGGGTCCAAGTTAAAAAATACCAAAGTAATCCTTTAATAATTTAGGCTATCACTAAAATTTGTGATTTAAAACATGCACTCCTAATTTGTGATTTTGATATAAAACAATTAATCAGCTCCAACTTCAACAAAAGAGAGAGAGAGATTCCTGAATATCAAGTGTCCACATGGAGTTAGTGACAGATGTCTAATTGACAGCAAGGATGTGTGTTGTGTCGTCACCTGATGCAGGAGCAGCCCACTCTGGAGATGGTCTCTGCAGGCTCCGACACACAAGCCACGAGAAGCTTGAACAGATCCTTCAACATCAGGTTGATCAGAGACTCGTAACCGACATCTGCAATAAGATGTAACAGACAGACAGACAGACAGACAGACAGACAGACAGACAGACAGACAGACAAACAGACAGACAACAACACAACAACACGACGTAGCCCGTTAGCACGTGGGGTAAAGATGGAGTGGCCACAATTTAATATGACTAAGGAGGAGGGCAGCGGAACAACGAGTCATCAGTCACACTCTACTTCACTTCGGTGCACAAACACACATTGTACACGAGACAAACAATAACAATTCATCAGATCTGTGATAGTGCACCTTCAGTTTAGAATAACTGATGCCTGGTTCTAAGGTTAACAACACAAATGTCCATTTCTTTCTGGGGTTCATGTAAAAATCTACTAGAATCTAGTGTGGAAATGATCGTAACACCTCTTCCTAACATACAGCGAGCGTGCGAACTCTGGTGAATGGAACGCACAAAATTGTCCAGATATACTACGACTGATGTCGCTCTCTATTACATAGAGAGAGTGATATTGATTTATATCTGTTACTGTCAGCACCTTCATTGGGAAAAAAAATGAAACTGATGTGTCTTGTCTGATGTTCGCTTGTTTGCATCAAGTCCAGTTAGGAAGAGGTATGACACAATTTCCATGTCCATTTCACAAAGCTCACTAAAATGAGCACAAACTACAGCGTGGAATGAAAAATCAGAGCTAAAAGCTAAGAGCTAAGAGCTTGTTGCAGGAACTGAAGGTTTCAACTGAGATTTTAAAAAGTATTTAAGCATTAGGGAGCTTTTAATCTATTAAAAGAAGGCTTAGCACTGCAAACATTACAGATTATACATTCAGTGCTTGTCTGAAAAAGCCAGTTGACACCGGAGAAGTTAGCTTGGGGTTTATGTGGAGCAATGTCTGTTTGACTTTTTTAGTATTTCAAGGACACTGCGCTCTCCAACATGTTTGACCATTGAGACGCGCCTCTTAGCTTCTTTTACTTGATCCTCCATCAAGGCCATTGATGAAATTAGGAGCACTGAATCTTCAAGTTGCAGAGGGAATTGAACTTGAGGAAACGGTGAGGGTGGGGCTGATACTTTCATAAACCTCTCTGGTGATTGTTGTTCTTTTCGCAACAAGTTTGGTAAACTCTGGTAGCCATAGCGCCCCTCGGGTAACGCTGCTGTGTTCACTCAGCGACACAGCAACAGGCTACAAGTCATTGTCAATGGAAACCGGCGACATGAAGCTACAAATTGCGTGATGAGCTGGTCTCAACTTTTTTCAGCACTCCAATGACGTTTTTTTGTTTCACACTTTTCCGTTCTGTCTAAAAAAAATGCCGTTAGCTAGTCCCAGTGCTATTTAATGTCATAACTACGTCAACGAACGCTTGAGCAACACTTCAACGACGACAATGTAGCTGGTCTACGCTTGGCCGTTTTGTCGCTTGTGATGTGAACACAGCTCATGACATCAAACATTTCCTGCTCCAGGAAATTCTGAATTGTACTGTGTGGAAAATGGAGAGTGATGTGAAATTGTTCTGAAACTGTTATTCTTCTTTTTCACACAAAAACCCTCTTAGGAAACCCTTTATACACACACAGACACGGCTGTGTCTCACCTGAGTGGATGAAGCTGTTGACGTGCTCCACCACCAGCTCGCAGCACAGGCCGATGGCGTGTTTGAAGTTCGCAGCCGCCACGTCCCAGTAGGAGTGGTCGCCGTGGCTACGCTGCAGCCACAGGGCCATCACAGGAAGCAGCAGCTGGATGACGGAGAAGATGGCGAACCCCGGACCTGGAGGTGAGGAGACACAGTTAGACTGTGAGGGTTTATTTGGACAACAGCTGGGGATCGGATGCTTGTTTTGGGGTTTTTTTCCCCTTCAGTCTGGTCTTCAGCATGTGAGGCACATGATTATTTGGATTGAGGTCATGTGACTGGTTTGGCCATTCAAGAATATTCTACTGTTTGGCTGTAAAAAAAACTCCTTGGTTACCTTGTTTTTATATTTAGGATCACTGTCCTTGTCCTAAAAATGATGGGACTATAAAAATGGCTATGCATCCTACTCTGTTTGCCTAATATGGATGTGAACACACTGTCTGTGTGTTACCTGGCACAATGATGACCTCTCTGAGCAGATTGAAGAGCAGCTCCAGGGTTGGAGGTTGGTGTTGGCGAGGACAGTTTGACACCGCTGCTGTGAGCTGCTCCAGTAACAAAATCCACACCTGGATCAGACCTGCAGGACAGAGAATACAGCAACACACAGCTGGGGTTAGAGAGAGAGAGTTAGAGGGGAGCGGAGAGGATCAACAAGTACAACGACAGAGAAGAACTGATGAGACAAACACTTTACCTGTGTCATCATCAAACTCCTGCAGGACACAGTCCATCCCGTCCTCGGTGCTGATGGAGCGTTCCTGTGATCTCATTGGCAGGCTGGCGAGCCGCGCCCCCAGGAACACCGGCTTGGACTGCATCTTGTAGATCTTTGCCAGCAGCTGTCAATCAAATGCTTCATTAAGTCACAGAGAAGAAAGGGAACAAATACCTGCATATATTCTCCTGCTGCCTGCGGCTACTCAGCGAATCAACGTATCCTCATACAACGGCTCGTATGATATCTTACAAATCGTTATACCTGATTTTTCGTGTGTTTTCCTACAAATGTCCAGCAACACCTGATGCATGTGTCAATTTCCGCTCGTTACTTGAATACTGTCTTTTCAAAATATTCACAGGAAACAAAAACAATATTCACAGGAAACAACTTGGCTAGGTTTATGCAACAAAACTACCTAGTTAGGTTTAGGAAAAGATCGTGGTTTATTGGGACTGTCTTGAGAAGAAAATGTGTTATTGATGTAATTTCTTAGTGCAACATTTAAATATATGTAGCGCTGACAGCTAATTTCAAAGGAGAACATACTAGCTGTAGCATTGTTGTTGGAGAAGCCAGTATTTCAACTTAGCATGTTTCTTTTATCTCTGATGACATATCATTGCCATTTTATGATTTATTACAGTAAAAATATTACATATTGGTCCTTTAAGGCACAAAGGATCCCTGATCAGGACCGTTTCATTTTGAATTTGAAACTCTTGCTTTAAGAGTGCAACAGGAAAAAATACATAACTTACATTTGCTACACTAATTATCTCATAAACCTAATAAGAAGTGCTTACCTGCGAACATTTGCGGAGGTAGTCGAGGGCAGGCAGGCAGAGGTCAGTGGAGCTGTAACCCGATGCATGGACACAGTCTCCAATCTCCCTAATGTCCACCTCTCCTGCACACAAACAGACAACCACACAGAGAAAATGACAATTTGGTACAAAACTATTATGAAATAAAAGTTTGTTACTGTGCAAGGCAAGTCTTTGATTGTTGTATATGATGAAAAATGTGGAGAAAGTAATGAAGTGAAAAAAGAGCATGTACAAGTGAGACCAACCTAAGCCTTTGACGAACTTCATGAGGCACATGATGTAGTCAGTGGCAGCGTTGGCAAAAACTTGGATGTTGTCAGTGTTGATGAAAGCCTCAAAAACATCGAACACCGGAGCCTGGGACTTCCCTAGAGGAGAGGACGCAAGGGAGGGAGGGAAGGAGAGAGGGGGAAGAGGAAATAAAGAGGTGATGAAGAGAGGATGGGAGGACAAAGGAGTTGAGGAAAGAGGGAAGGAAGCAACGAAAGAGAGAGATGAATTAATTAATTCTGTTTCTATCAGATGTTAAACTTCAGGTATTTTTTTAATAATAAAATGTGTGTTTGTTGGTTTGGAGCAGAGGCTGTCAAACATACCCATGGAGTATTCTCCCACCAGGTAGTCTTTTGTGTCGGTCTTGCTGCTGTGGACAGTCCTCAGAGCGCTGAACAAAGGCCTCCATCCTGACAGGATCTGAGGAGAACACATCTCCACCAGCTCGCCTATCGATGTTATCACCTGCAGGGAGACAAACAGAGAGGCATCCTCTAAACTGTGTGGTAAATACAAAGGTGCTACATGTAACGCTTCAGATCGATGTTAAAATGTGATCCTGAGATCGTTCTTCACCTGGTCCTGTACGTCCTCGTCACACAGCTCCAGCTGCATGATGTGCTCGAAGGGCCTGAACAGCGCCTCGTTGAAGTGGAAGTGTGGAAGCTCCGCCCAGCTCGTCAGCACCTCCGTCAGGACGTCATGGATGAAGGAAACGGCCTTCTGGGACACGTGGCGCTCTTTGTGACACGCCGCCTGGGAGAAGAGGAAACGTTTACTGTGTCAGCAGTGAGCTTTAACTATATTAGTCTGCAGTAATATGATGAACCCTTTAAGATGGCTCTGGGCGTGTGGCGGCCTGTTGCAGCAGCAGCTCTCCCTTTGGTTTTAAGAGAGGCTGACTTTCCCTACCTCCACCAGATGAGGGGCCACCACGCTCCAGGCCCTCATCATGTGGAGCAGAGGTCGGTTCTTGTTCCTGACGATCCTCAGCATGCCCTCGCCCAGACGGAAGAGATGGAGAGCGCTGCGTCGGTCCAGCGTCGACTTCGCCTCCCCTACAGAGACACAGAGGGGACATAAAGACTCTGATTGGGCTTTATTTAGTCTAATAATTATTTACTAAATGTGAGTTAATGTAATCAGATACCCAATGAGGGATTTTGTGTTTGTAAATCTGTAATTAGTAAATGCAAATTGCCTCCAAAGAATAGAAACTTCTCAATTTTAGATGGATTACTATTTTGGTTTAATCAAGTTTAATCTTGGAATAATGGTCACTTTAGCAGAAGTGATGAATTCATTCAGTTCATTGGATACATTTTAGAGTTGTCAAAGTGAACACGTTAACACAAATTGGTTTTAATGCCACAATTTTTTTTTAACGCATTAACGCAACTTGCAATTTTTAAATGGTTGTAGGTTTAAAATGTTTTTTAAAAGGTTGTAGCGGGCTCAGTTTTCAAGCTAGAGGGGATGATACTGGTATCATATGAAACTAGACTAACTAACTAACCTAAGGAATCCTTTGGTACCAACCATGTCATACTAGCTTGTCGGGAAGGAGGTTAAATAACGCTCCAAACTTACGCTAAATTTTGGCGAGGAAAAACTGGCATGGCCATTTTCAAAAGGGTCCCTTGACCTCTGACCTCAAGATATGTGAATGAAAATGGGTTCTATGGGTAACCCACGAGTCTCCCCTTAACAGACATGCCCACTTTATGATAATCACATGCAGTTTGGGGCAAGTCATAGTCAAGTCAGCACACTGACACAAGGACAGCTGTTGTTGCCTGTCGGGCTGAAGTTTGCCATGTTAAGATTTGAGCATATTTGTTTATGCTAAATGCACACATACTGGACAATATTTGTCATTGTTTTGTGTTTTTTCTCCCTAACTAATATTCAACTGCTTAACGCCTTTACATTATCACTCGTTGTGTCATAGAAACAACTGTATCAACAGGGACCATCAGGTTTGGAGAGCTAGATGATCTCAAAATGCTTTGAGACTTTAAGGTTACTGGTGAAGAATAAGGTTATAGTTATGAGTTAAGGAATGAGTGAATTCTTTGAAGCAAAAACATAAAGGTTTGTGTGTGTGCGTGTGCGTGTGTGTGTTGGTGTGTGTGTGTGTACCTGGCATCGCCAGTGAATAGTCTCCAGTCTCAGTAACAGAGTCGAACAGCTGAGACTGAGAAGCTTTCCTGAGCTGCTGCAAGAAGCCGACCAGACCAACCAGGTTCAGCTTGGTAGCTGCTTCTTCAAACAACCTGGAACACACACACAGATACGGGGTGTAAGACAACGTTTTTTAAAAAATATTTACAATGAAATTATTATTTTAAAAGTTTGGATTATTACTTTAGATTTAAATATAACATTTAGAAAAGTACGCTGTTAAAACCACCAAAGAGCTAACAGAACAATGGCCAAGCGTCAGTGAGAAGAAAACACTGAAATTATCAAAAAAGAAGCCTATTAAGTATATATGATTGTTAAAAAATACATAATACTGACATAGACTTATATTAAACATTCCTAAAAGTAACAGGAGAACTCATCTCTGATGAATATTCACAGGAAATAATCTGCTCGAAATACATCCAAATCACTTGTACACAAACTTCCTGCAGTTATTTCGTTCACTATTCGGGTTAATTGTACAGTTCATCAGTTGTTCTGTATTGTTATTGTTATGCATTGAATATAATATGAAATATCCACAAAATATGTCACTTAGTCAGGGGTCATCAGTTTACTCAATGATAGAAAAGGGCTCCCTTAAGAAAAAAGGTTGGGAACCACTGGTATTATATCAAATAACCCCAAATCACTAGAAGATCACAGATATGATGAAATGGCTGTTGTAAAGTGAATAAAGAAAATGTTAAAAAACACAATGGATTTAGTGAATATTCAGAGTGCAGAGGAACAAAGTTTTAAAGCAGAAAAGCAGTGGCGTTGCCCTTTAAGCTCACTGTTTTTGGGACAGTCCTGTGCAGAGGAGTATTTACTATGTTTTGGCACCACTTTCAGCTTGTAAATGTGTTCAGTCCATCTGCTGCAGAAGATCAGAGGGAACATTTTTTTTTTTATTCGCTCCTAAAAGCAGCCTAGATAACTGGTGACATAAGAGATGATCCTTGAAATAAACACAGTTTATTCTCTGGTTGTGCCAAACTTTAATAAGTCCAGAACTGTTGGCACCCACCTTATACACGCACACACATCTGTATTTCTATACTTGTGAGGGCTCTAACCTAAACCTGATTCCTAAAACTTAAAAACACTCTGGTAGCTCTGTGCTGCCATCTTGTGGCCAAAGCGTCTCCTGCTGAGCACCAAATGTCAGTGAATTTACCTGCCAAAACAAACCACATCTCATTAAGAGATGCCATCATGCTGGCTGATAATTTAACAAGGTGATAACAAGGAAGCAACAGATGTTTCATCGGGCTGTTGCACTTTAATTATAAACTGAACTGAGGGAGTTGGTAGCTTTCATTTTTCAGAATCTACATAAAAGCATCCTTTTTTTGATATACACTTTGTCTAAGATGTATTGAGACAGACTGTTAGGTTGCGGGTAAATATAACTGTTGTTATGGTATTTGTTCTTAATGTATTGTTTTATGTTTGTGTTTTGTTTAAAGTGGCAATCTTGAAGTATTTCATTTAAATAAATGTCTGTTAAGTCTACGCAAATTCGTTTTAACGCCACTAATTTCTTTAACGCATTACTGCAACTTGCGATTTTTAGAGTGAAGATACTGATATCATATGAAACTAAAAAAAACCTAAGGAATCCATTGGTACCAACCATGTCATACTAGCTCGTCCCGAAGGAAGTTAAATAACGTTCCAAACTTGCGCGAAATTTTGGCGAAATTTCAACGGGGCGGCTTGACCTCTGACCTCAAGATATGTGAATGAAAATGTGTTCTATGGGTACCCACGAGTCTCCCCTTTACAGACACGCCCACTTTATGATAATCACATGCAGTTTGGGGCAAGTTATAGTCAAGTCAGCACACTGACACACTGACAGCTGTTGTTGCCTGTTGGGCTGCAGTTTTCCATGTTATGATTTGAGAATATTTTTTATGCTAAATGCAGTACCTGTGAGGGTTTCTGGACAACATTTGTCATTGTTTTGAGTTTTTAATTGATTTCCAGTAATAAATATATACATACATTTGCATAAAACAAGCATATTTGTCCACTCCTATGTTGATAAGAGTATTAAATACTTGAAAAATATCCCTTTAAGGTACATTTTCAACAGTGCGATTGATTTGCGATTAATCCAAATAAATATTTTACTCGATTGACAGCAAAAAATATATATTTAATATCAACATTTAAATGATCCGAAACTACCACCTAAAATATTGTTGTTTCCTGGTTTGTTTATACTGCGTAACTTTGGGTCTTGGTTCTGTTGATGAATGCTCTTATTAAAAAGAAAACAGTCTAACAATTTAAGGGAGAAATACACCTAAAATGTCTGCCGTAAAATCTAAAACATGTAATTTGCCTATAATGTCTGTAATAGGTCTGCAACCAATGATTATCTCCATCACTGATTAATCTACCAATTCTGTTTTCCCATTAGTTGATTTAGTCAAATGTCAAAAAATGTCTAGCAAACATGAAATTTTTGCCAAATTTGACAACAATAAAATACATATTTCTATATATCTTAGAAAGACATATTATATGTTATAAAGACAATAATATTTTTGTTGATAATGCGATATAGACTTTGATGAGCTGAGCTTTATAATGGGACTAAAAATAAAATATATATATGTGAACCACGGCTAAAATAAATGATGATTGTGATTATAGAGATGAATGTATGATGTATAGTGATATCTGAGCCCTACCTGTCAGCCTGTGTTGACAGCGTACACACAGCCTTGGCAGCGCTGGTCCCAGTCATCAGGCTGCCGCCCCTAAGGTCCAGACCTCGGCCTCGGCCGCTCTCCCTCAGCAGCTCCTGGATGGACAGAGGCTGGATGACCGGCTGGCTCAGGCCCAGCTCCGAGGCCTCCGGGCTGGGCTCGCAGCTCAGCTCCATCCCCAGGTCCACGCCCTGCTGGCTCTGCTGGGTGATGGTGGTCAGAGAGGACGGCTGCAAGGATCCGTCGCTGAAGTGGGTGTGCTCCAATGAGCTGATGTATTCGGTCACCCTGAGAGACAAAGAGTGAAATGAGGTGAAGGAGGTGAAACAGAAAAGTTAAGAAGTGAATGTACACGTACTGTATTAGCACAGTATCTCCAGAATTACATCTTCTAAAGAGCTTAAACAACTTTTTGTTTGAAATTAATCAAATGGGGTTTTCAAAAATGTTTAATGTCCCAAATTACAATGTTTTGCATTTTTTAAAGCCTATAGGAAAACGTTGCTTCTATAAAAATCAGAACAGGGAATTCTAACTATCTTCAAGCATCCCTAGAGTTTTTAGAAATTCAGTTAAATATAATTGGAAATTGGAAAGTAATAAAAAAAATGATTCCAATCGCATACGTTTATTTTTGTAGAAGAATTAGATGGGTAGCAGTGAGCTCCGTACCACACTGGGGAGCATCATCTGACACACACGGTGAATTTAAGTAATCAGTGCCCAAAACAGAGAAGCTGGCCAGTGTTTGTGTGCGTGTGTGTGTGCGTGTGTGTACCTGAAGACATGAGGCCAGCAGTCGTGGTTGTGGCTGCCCATCTCCAGTCCCACGTTCAGGATGGCGTCCATACACAACACATGAGCCGTGTGCAGGCGAACTCCCTGAGGACGACCAATCTGCTCCAGACGCTGTTCAACGCGCTGCTTCACTGGACACACACACACACACACACACACACACACACACAAATGTATAACCAGATATTAGACATACACACATGAGAACACAGGATACATCTTGAATAGAACAAACTAGAGCTGTCAAAGTTAACACGATAATAACGCATTAACGCAACTTTGTTTTAACAGCAATAATTTCTTTAATGCATTAACGCAACTTGCGATTTTTAAGTTGTAGCGGGCTCAGTTTTAAAGCTAGAGTGAAGATACTGATATCATATGAAACTAGAAAAACTAAGAGAAACTGTCATGGCCATTTTCAAAGGGGTCCCTTGACCTCTGACCTCAAGATATGTGAATGAAAATGGGTTCTATGGGTACCCACGAGTCTCCCCTTTACAGACATGCCCACTTTATGATAATCACATGCAGTTTGGGTTAAGTCATAGTCAAGTCAGCACACTGACACACTGACAGCTGTTGTTGCCTGTTGGGCTGCAGTTTGCCATGTTATGATTTGAGCATATTTTTTATGCTAAATGCAGTACCTGTGAGGGTTTCTGGACAATATTTGTCATTGGTTTGTGTTTTTAATTGATTTCCAAAAATGCATATATACATACATTTTCATAAAGCAGCATATTTGTCCACTCCCATGTTGATAAGAGTATTAAATACTTGATGAATCTCCTTTAAGATACATTTTGAACAGATAAAAAATGCGTAATTAATTTGCGATTAATCACAATTAAATACTTTAATCTACTGACAGCCACAAACTTTACACCACTTAATCAACCTTTAATGTATGCCGCATACAACATACAGTAATCATACACACACACAGACACACTAAATGAAGGTTTAGCTTGTAATGAGAATTAATTACATCTAATGAAACTGAATAATGCATATCATTAAAGATAATGGCGATTGTAAAAGATGATGAGAGAAGAGATGTAGTCGTAGTTTCCCACAGCTTCCACTAGATGGCACTAAAGACCTGTGTATCACTCGTAGCACCTTTTAGGGAGTTCTGGACCAGAGTCTCCTCAAGTATTAATGCTACCAGCTTAAATTTTTAATATAAATAAAACATGCCATGATTCAAAATTCTCTTTTGGTTATAAAATGAGGAAACAATCATTCAGGTCTCTTTTTGTTTGAGCTGTTCGCTCTCGATCATTTGTGCAAACTGTTTTGTTTGTGTGTGTTTTTGTGTATGAGCGTGCATGTGTGTGTACTCATCAGCTACTAGTTGGTCTTGTAACATACTGTATCTCTTCATAGTGTGTGTGTGTGTGTGTGTGTGTGTGTGTGTGTGCGTGCTCTCGGTACCTTGTGTGATGGCGTCGCCCATCTCTCCCACCTCCTTCTCCTCCTTCTCTTCCTGCACACATGAGGCTGCAGCCATCTGGGCTAACGCTGAGGCACAGTTGGCAGCCACACCTGAAAGACACACACACACATATATATATACACACACACAGTGTAAAGACAAGCTATTGAGTTTCATTCATCTCTCATCTTAAAAATGACACCACAGCGCAGTGAAAATGTGACCTTTACTCTTGATTCTCATCCAAGCTTTGACTCTACTGATAAGACACATCGCAGATTTAGACCATAGACTGTATATAAAGATGGACGACGTGTCTCCTCTTTCTCCCACTGTACAGGGCTTATTGAAAGAGGCTGGGACACGGTCTTGAGCTATGGGGTATGTATGACACATGGTCACTATAACTTGAGGTGCGATGTACAGCAGACGGCGCTAGGAATAAAGGGATGGTGTCCACTCAGGTGCACTTTGGGTGCGCTCGGCCTGACAGAACTTTTTGGGTACGCTCGAATAGATGGCGGCGGATACACAATAAAACGTTTTTAAATAGAAAGCATTTGTTTACGGTATTTTATTAATGATCTTTTCAATAATTGCAGAATTGTAATTCTCACCCATAAAGTAGGCTACTTAAACCCTCCCTGCAGATGCCTCAGTGAAACAAATCAATCATCGTCATGTTCTGTGATGGTGTTGTACCCCGATGATATGACGCATGACATCTCCTCTTTCAACCCTCATTGCCACTGTACAAAAGTGAAGCCAAACGATGACCTTTCCTAACCTTGACCATTTTTATATACAGTCTATGATTAAAAGACGTCTTGGTTTTCTTCTCATTACGGTGTATTTAAATTCTAACTGGCAGTAAAACGCTGTAACCGCCCTCCTCACATACTGTCCTCTCTCCACAGCTGAGGTTCTACACCATGTGTTCATTCATATTCACGAGTGTTTCTGTGCTGATAATTTCAGTCAGGTTTCATGCCCGTTTGGGGATGTTGTAAAAATGTATTTCCCCTGATATTCTCTCTCTAAAATCTGCAGTTAACCGTCTGTATGAAAACCTTAACGCTTCTGTTTAACCTCCAGTGGAGCTGCTGAGTGTCCTACAGGTTCAGCTTGTTATCGGGCAGCTGTCACTTCAGGATCACTCAGCAAAACCTTCCCTGGATTTTAAAACAAATCTATATACACCAGTGGGCAACTCCGGGGTCTGAGAAGTGAAGCCAATGCTGAAGTGTCTTAAACTTGCATTATTTCTAATATCCAGCAGGGGGCGACTCCTCTGGTTGCAAAAAGAAGTCTGATTGTATAGAAGTCTATGAGAAAATGAGCCTACTTCTCACTTGATTTATTCCCTCAGTAAACATTGTAAACATGAGTTTATGGTCTCAATCGCTAGTTTCAAGTCTTCTTCAATATAGCATGATGTTCATTTAGTAAATTATGGTCCCATTTAGAGTCAAATAGACCATAAAGCAGGGGATGCTTTAGGGCGTGGCTACCTTGTGACAGATCGCTACCACGGAGTTGTCCGTGTTTTCGTCTTACAACTTTTACCCTTTCACAGTGTGTTTTCAGTTCATGAAAGTTAATTATAACCTTTTTAGGTCGCCTAAAAATGTCTTATTCAGCGTTCGGTTGTACTTAGCTCCAGCCTCTCGTGTCACTTCAAACCAATGGGTGATGTCACGTTGACTACGTCCACTTCTTATATACAGTCTATGATATACACCGCATAAGCCACAGATATGTTCCATACTGTATATGTTAGCATTTAAGCTATACATGTTTTAAAATCTGACCAGTATTATCATATATGCCTCACAATGGCAGCCATAATGTTCAGTTTGCCAGCATCCATCCAACCCAGTTGACTCTTAAAGCAACAGTCAGCAGGCTGAAATGTTAATCTAATTTTTGCTTAATACAATATTTATCTATACTAAGCTCTATGGCCAGCTGCCCCCCAAACAAGACAATTCCACATGAAATGTTCTCTGTTATTGTTCAAAGCTAAAGTATTTAAAAGAGCAATTATCTATCTCATCTTATCGCTTTGTATTTGCATTTGTATCTCCATGACAACGGTTAATGATATATTGCAATAAGTTCAGGTTAATCTAATTTCTCTCAGTTTAATCAAAATAGAGTTGAATGATGTTCTGCTATGTTTGCACTCTGCAAACTTCATGTTAAAACTGTTAAAAGGGCCGTGCTCGTGGTCTAGTGGGGTTAGACGGGCTGAGTTTGATCATATGCTTGATTTCAGACGAGATATGTGATGTGTCAAAACCAGACTGCTGGCGTTTGCACTCCATCTGTGTGATCGTTAAAGTATTTTACTGTGACTTGGTAAGCTGCCAATAGATGGTATTGAAGGTAAAAGCCCTGTTCACCCTCACAGCTCCTCTCAATTATTCTGACTAATTAGACCTCTGCTCGGGTTGAAGTCGGGTGGCGCTACGCTTGCTCAATCTCGTGACAGCTCCTACACTCTGGCCCTCTTCACTCCATCTCCATTTTATGCATCCGTGTGCAGGGTTAGCTATATATGGGGCCATCCCAGACCAGTTAGTGTGGAGTCAAAGTGGACAATAAAACCTTCTGACAGCAAGTCTGCCCCGGTGCCGACTTTTCATTCATCCACTACTGATGGATAATGTAGGAAACATCATATAAATGTATGTACGGTCTGGTCTTTACTTTACTTTACAGTTGCTGCTGATTATTTCATGGATCTTATGCAATTACAGGAAGGCAAGGCAATATTTCAGTCATTTGTTTTTGTTTATATTTTGGGGAGTCGTATCAATTGGAGTGGCTGTTTAGCTGCTGAAAATAAGTGGTGCAACTGAAAGCACACACACGCCTCGAATTCAATTTAGACTTGGATCTGTTTCAGCTCCTGGGCTGCTGCTGCGTATGTGACCCTGACCTTTGACCTCTCTGTGTTGAGGGGAAGGAGAACAGAGGGGTTCCCTGCAGGGATGAGTGATGTACTGTATCTCGGTTTTTCTTATTAATCCAGACACATGAGACAAATGTTTCACACCCACCCAGGGCGCAGCTGAGCGCAGCGGCTTTGCGTAGGCCGTCTAAACTCAGACAGATGGTGTCTCTCTCCCTCTGGCTCTGCTCTTTGACTCCCTCTGCTCCCAGGATGAACGCGAGGCCCTTGGAGCTGCCCGCCATGCGGCCCGTCAGCGGCGTGGACAGCACGTCGATCAGGTTCTTCCACACGCCGGTGAGGATGAAGCGGGAGAACACAGCGCCTGAAAAACACACAAATGCTCAACTAAGGGGTTTCAAAGAGTAGGGAGAGAATACATTAAGATTAATGTTGAAAACAACAGGATACTCATTTGACATCCGTTAAAGGGGACATATCATGATCATTTTCAGGTTCATACTTGTATTTTGGGTTTCTACTAAAACATATTTACATGCTTTAATGTTCAAAAAACACATTATTTTTCTCCTCCTGTCTGTCTGAATATACCTGTATTCACTCTGTGTCTGAAACGCTCCGTTTTAGCGCCTGTCTTTTTAAGAGAAAAAGTCCAGTCTGCTCTGATTGGCTTGTGAGAAAAATATGGCGCACCTTTGCAAAGGTAGTTCTCAAGCTGTGAGCGATATATTTTAACGAGCCTGCATGTGACATAGGAAGGGGAGCCAAATCTGAATGGTTTGTTGAATCACATGTTTTCTGATCTAGGCAGCCCACAAAAAACTGACTGGGTTTGTGGGTTGGTATTCACTCCAGATACCCAAATGTATGAGCACAAGCACTGAAAAAGTGAGTTTTTCATGATATGTCCCCTTTAAGATTATATCAACGAAGCGAAGCAGTTTAAGTCTGTGACTGTGTGTTTACACAGCAAGTGGCTAGATAAGTGTATCTGATGCTGCTGCCAAGTCAAACACACAAAAAGATAAGATACTGTCATCAGGTGTGACTCAGCAGCGGTTGCTATAGCAATTCGGGCCAATCCTTTGTCCTCCAGGGAAATGCAGAAGGAGCGCAGGTGGTTCCTGACTCATTTTCTCCATCTCTCTCTCTCTCCTGCTCTTTTCCCCCCCTCACACTTTTTGTTTTTCTTTCCGCTCATTTCTTGCTGTTCAGCCTCTTTTCTTTCTCAGTGTGGTTACACCAAGACAGAATCAGCGACCTGACAGTTGTTTGTATTTTTTCAATGCTTTAATATTTTTTTAAATATGTAGTCACGTTCACCAATTGGCCTTTTTGTTCTTTATTTCAAAGTGATGATTTGATTGGATGGAGCAGCAGTGCAGCAGATAATGAAATCAAAATAAAAAAATGTTTGATCTCGCAAAACATATCAGAGAGTATTTTAAACATCAATATCACAGTCGATCATGTTCACTGAATTGTTAGAAGCCAAAATCGTGATAACGACTTATATGTGATTAATTGCGCAACTCTAGATCACAGTAAATGGATTTAGCTCCAACTGTTAAGTCCTTAACATGTTGTTATTTACCTGGCTTGGTGCTCCAGGTTTTCTTGATATATTTCACTACTTATTCCACTGGAGGATATAAAGCACCCCACTATCCATCTTTTCATCTGTTATGGCTTTGCTGATCTGTGGCCTCTAATTTTCAAGGCACCACAGACTATATGGTGAGAGCACTTGACCGTGCAGCGCTGTAGTGGGATGCTTCACCTTTCCGCACAGAGCCAGCGCAGCGTTTTCAACTGATTAACACGGCAGCAGTTCAGCAGCAGTTCCAGGGTGACTGAACCCTATTTATTTAGAAGTGTTGAACCGGGCCGATTTAGATTCTCCTCTGGGCATTTACTCCAACACTACTACAATCATGACAAATCTTTAAGGTTTTGACCTGCAATAAAACACCACTGCTGACGAAAGAGGAATGAAATGTTCATTACTTTCTCAATATCACTCCTTTCTAGGGCTCCAACTAATGGAGGCTGAAGGCCAAACAAAACGAAAACCCTCATTCTATTATAGACTAATTCACTGAGTAAATGGGTGAATGCATCGATCAAATAACGTGTCATATTTCTAAGGTTTTGGGGCAGTTTTGTGTTAACGGGCTACTGACCTGCCATCACAGTGTCACTGCCAGCCTTGTCACAGCTGAGTGGTGATTTGCTGGACGCCCTCCGGATCATCTGACCTCCAATCGCACTGCTGCCCAGACCGTCAATATCTGAGAGAGGAGGAGGAGGAGAGAGGGAACATAAAGATGGATTAATTAGGTCAATTGTTGTGATCATTACAGAGGATGTCTGTGTTTTTAATCAGCTGGGAATCTGCCATATCCAGAATCCGTTGAGTAAACTTTTGACCAACACTGACATCTGATTATATCAGTTCTGTGTAAATACTCATAATTTGGTGTCATTTAAAAAAATTTGGACAAGGATTCCTAGGTTTTTCACATCATTTTAGTTGCTTTTTAAATTCTCTTCAAGGTAAAAAAAACAATGACAGAGGCTGAGGTGTAAATTATAGTGAGAGCTTTGATTTGAAGATTTTGAAGAACTTTTTCAGTCATATGAGGTTTCCAGTCAATTCTAGCCGAATGAGAATACGGCATGCAGTATGTTAGGTTATGTGGAGACTAGCCGGACACACAAATGACTGTGTGCTTGCATGTGTACTAAGCCCCCCAGGAAGAGAGCCGGGCTTTGAAGCAAATTTTCGTAGTGGATGCGGAAAATCGCAGGATGATGCGGGTAATTTTATACTCAGAAGTCTCCACCTCTAACGCTGTATCCAGTTCTCCTTATACATCCATGGTGTGTACCTGTCAGCATGGTGATGAGCGGCAGCATGTGGTCTTCAGGTGAGCCCCAGTACCCGGCCTCGCCCAGCAGGTTGCGCTCTAACACCTGGTGGAAGAGCTCCTCGATCCAGGCCTGAGACAGAACCACGAGGACTCCGCTGCTCTGGATCAGACGCACAAACTCCTTCTGCAAAAACACACATCAAAATCTGTTCTACTATGGCTTGGGGACAGATGCACAAAGTCTTCAAATACACCACATTTTATTCTATTTCCAATATATTCTCGTATTTTCCTCCACGCCAGAAGAAGGGCCTGACTCCTCTACTTCTTATCTTCTCTGCTATTCCAGGCCTTTCTGTTTCAACTTACGCTTGTCTACTTTAGTTTTTTCTTCTACTTTAATCAGTAGAGGTGGGAGAAGTATGCAGATCTTTTACCAAACTCAACAATGTGCAAATACTCCATTCAAAACCCTGTCATAGTTTTGTGTAGTTGTCCTGCTCACCAGGCTGAGGATGGGCGCGAGCGCTCGCCGTCTGTAGTAGTCGCAGCAGCAGAGTTTTAGATTGAGCAGAAGGGCGTAGTACGACACCAGGTAGAGGCCGTCTGCGTTCATCAGAGACTGACAGCTCAGAGTGTCACCTGACTCGAAGCCTGGAGAGTGGATCCCACCTGGAGAGAGACGGAGGTTTTTTTTTTAATTTTTAAAACTCTTTACATTTGCAGCATTATTACATTATTGAACAATAAAAACAGCAAGAGAAACACACCAACATCAAAAATGAAACACCAGCATGTTGTCAGTACTTGTTCAATGCACCACACACCCCTAAAAACATCCAAATTGTTGGTCAGTTTACAACAAGTCCACCGTGATGTGGGCTGCATCAACTGTCTGCAGTGATATGGTTCCTAATACGACTCCTTCTCATCTTTCATATCAAATAAAGAGAAGGATAAAGTAAAGAAGAAGAAAGGGGGGAGAAAAAAACGTGAGAACTTTCCTATATTTTTGGAGAAAGCAGCCCTCGGCTACAAAATATGTACAGTACAATATATAAAACTTGCCCCAACTGAAATATAACAAACATATATATACTCAGAAACTTAAAAATCTTACTTCAGTAAAAGTATAAACTATTAGAATCAAAATATACTTAAAGTATCAAAAGTAAAAGTACTTCTTATTATGCAGAACGGCCCATGCCAGAATAATATATATTATATTATTGGATTATAATTATTGATGCATTACTGTATAAATCACATTAATATTGCAGCTGGTTATGGTGTGGCACATTTTAAATAACTGCTGGGCAGCTTAATCTACAATAATAAATCATAATTTATTATTTGATTCAGATTATTAATAAAAAATATATATCTGTAAAGTAACTAAAGCTGTCAGATAAATGTAGTGGAGTAAAGAGTATTTATTTCCCTCTGAGATGTAGTGGAGTAGAAGTATAAAGTAGCAGAAAATGGAAATAAAATATATAATTTATAAATAGTAAAGTACAAGTACCTCAAATTTGTACTTTTACTAAAGTGCAGTACTTGAGTAAATGTATTACTTAGTTACATTACATCACTGCATTTTCTGTAAGTCTATACGTGTTATAAAGGATCGTATTGTTAAGGAAATTTGTAATCTTGTGATTTATTTAACACCAACATTCATGCCAACACACCTAAGAAAGCGATTTGATGTAAAGAAGAGAGAGCAAGTGGGACACAGGGAGGTGAGTGGAGGGAGAGATGGGCATAAAGAGGGTGTAGAGAAGGACAAAGTGGGAGGTAAAAGAGAGAGATAACTGATGAGGGAAGGAGGAAGGGAATAAGACAGAGGGAGGAGGAGAGAGAAAGTAAGGAGGGAAGAGAGAGATGGGAGAAAGACAAGGGAAACAGGTAGAGGGATGACAGAGAAAGAGGGAGGTAGACGACAGAGATGAAGGTGAAGAGAGATGATAGGCAGATAGAGATGGAGAGAAGGAGGGAGACGAGAAAAGATAAAGAGGGATGGAGGAGGAAACGAGAGAGAGAAAGGGGGAGCGTGAGAGGAGGAGGAGGAGGGAGCGATGTTGAAAGGACAAGAGCAGTTAGTAAACAAGCGAGGGGGTGAAACATGGAGAGAGAGACGGGCAGAGAGAGGACAGAAAGAGACCGAAGGTGAGAGGAGACGGTGAGATATTATCTGTTAGCTGATGAGAAGTCAAGTGTTTTAATCAGAAACTCACTCTGGGGATTTGCAGCCGCGGCCAAATTCATTAAGTCACTTAATCTTATAGTTTAATTTGATTCATAATTTTGCTCTGCCGATGTGAAAACTCCCAGCAGGCTCGCTGCTTTTACAGATGGATTGTGGGTCGTGCCTCAAAGGCAAAACGTTATATTAAAACTGCTCTAAAGTGATGAACTGAATATAGAGTAGCTACAGTATATACACATTCAGACTACGTTTAAAATAGCAATTTTCTTTAAATCCTTGTTCACGTACAATTAGTTTATTTACACTTGTGAATTCTTATCATAACCAACTTTAATCATTTCACCTCCTAAGAGAATGCCTGCATTAAGATATTTACATTTTATTTTATTGTTCACTTTATATTACTGAATATGCCAGAGTGTCCCCACAGTGTGATGTATTTAAGATTTCTTGTTCAGTCAGTGAGTGTCTCATTCTGGGACTCAGCCAACAGCAGAGACTTGTGTGGCCAGAGCTGATTAATAAAAGAAGAAGCTGCTACACAGATCACTCCACCTTCAGCAAATATCCTCTGTTTGTTTGACAAACACGCACGCACCGAGTCTATGCACCTCCCAGGTTTCAAACATGACTAGAGACATCAAGTCACATCAACACATTAAATCAACCCTCTCTCACCTATGTAGTACGGAACCTGCCAAAATAAAAAATAAATACATAAATAAATAAATGACTCGATAAATAAATAAATAAATATGTCATTAAATGTAGCAAAAATATAAAAAATAAATGTAGCCATTAATTAATTGATAAAATGTGACATAAATTGATATTTCTGTTTTAATTTGCTTATTAATTAATTAATTTATCTTTGTATTAATTATCTTATTTATTTACTCACTGTTACTTCTACAGAAATAAATACATTTGGGGAAATAAATGAGGGGGTGAAATGCAAGATGAAAATTTTGAATAAATAAATACATGCATAAATACATGAAGAAATACAAAAAAATAAAATAAATGCAAAAATAAATAAAAGGGGAAATTAAATAGAAGCGTAAATAAATAAGGGAATTAATACAAAGATAAAAATGAATGGCTACATTTATTTTTAATATAATTTTGCAACATTTAATGACATATTTATTTATTTATCAAGTCATTCATTTATTTATTGATTTATTTTTGTCAGGTTTCTTCCTCAACACTCACCAGCCTGCAGTCCGGAGCAGAAGCTGGAGGAGAAGTTCTGCAGCGACAGGTCCACGTCGGTGGCGGTGGCCAACCCCAGCAGCCGGGGCAGCAGCGCTGCGAGCGACTGGACGAACAGCCTGGCGCTCTGCTGGTCGGCCTCCTGGTTGCGGAGCAGTTTGAGGGACAGGGCGGCGGTGCGGAGGGAGCGGTGGCCCGGGCAGTCCCGGGGGGTCTGCTGCTCCTCGTCAGCCAGCGAGACGTTGTCAGAGCCGATGTCGGACACGTCGGAGCGGCCCGAGTCTTTCTCTGCAGCCATGGAGTACTGGTCACACGAGTCGAACTCTGTCCGCGACAAGTCCTGCTCCTCCATACTGATGGACCAACAGGTAGATCAGTTATATCGCTTTCATATTGTTAATATATATCAAGACATACTGTCAGGAATTAGGTTGATTTCCTACTTTTCAGGCAGCCACTGGTTTGAGAAAGGCAATCTGTCACAGTGAACAACTTTGATTCATTTATTTATCTACTTAAAGGGACTCTTTGTAACTTTCAGAAATGCTTGTTAACAGCGACACCTGTGGCCGTTAAGTCAACGAAAGTCAGCGTTGGGCTCGCGCTTGTGCTCGCTCTACATAGACATGAACGAGCATCGCTCAAAACAGTGAGGCGACACACGTCAGCTAAAACCACAATATCACTCTATATTTCACCTGCTTGACAGTAATGTTAGCTGACAAGACGAAGGTCTCTCCATGAATCAATGCTGATCCTAGTGTTGGATTTTCCTGCACCAGCTCTGGAGAAACGTTATCGCCTCCCGACTGCACCCGCAGGGAGACACCGGAGTTTTGGTCGGAGAAGATAACGTTTCTCGCTGCGGAGCCCCGTCAGTTCACAAGACACGGGAAACCTCTGTTGGTCTGGAGGAGCTGCAGCAGTTATTTCTGCACAAAAATCCACTGTACATTCTCAGTGCTAAACTAACTCTTCTGCAGTGTGGAGTGAGCGCGCATGCACGTGTAGAGGTGGAGCGAGACGGCGACAATGCGCGCGGTGTGTGAGTGAAGGCAAGCAGGCAGCGGAGCAGAGACTCAGGCCACACACGAGCGCGCATATGCGAGCGTGCATGGGATCTTGACCCGGTAGATTTATACGTGTAAAAAGTTACAAACAGTCCCTTTAAAGTAATAAATCATTGTGTGGTAAAGCAGCTGTAAGCACCTTTTTTTTTTTTTTTAAAGGTATACTATGTAGCATTGTCGGTTGCTGTTTGTAAACTTGTGACATTCAAAGTTGGCCTACACGTACCTGAAGTTGCTCTCGCTGTATCGTGACCCTCCTCCTTGGTGCGTTCTGGCCCTCGACTCCACAGACAGGAAGTTGGTGATGTCGGGGTAGACAAGGCCGTGACTTCGCTGCACCACATCTGGAGGAACCACAGCTCCCCTCTCTCCTCCACCACCACCACCACCTCCGCCTCCTCTTTCTTTCTCTCCTCTTCCCTCGACCTCCCTCGCACCTCCTCCCTCCTCCCACTGGCTCCCCTGGTTCGCCTCCAGGCTCGGCTCACGTTTGGTTTCCTCCTGGCCGCCACAGGATGAAGGCGAGGGGATCCGTGCCTCCTCTCCACACTCTTCAGGAGTCTCCCCGAGTCTCCCTGGCTCCCCCACCTCCAGATCCACGGTGGTTTGGCCCGTTTCCGTGGTGATGCTGATGCTGATGTCAGGGCTGCGCTCGGTGGGCCCGGCGGCGGTCACGTTGGAGGAAGAAGAGCTGGGGTCCCAGGGAGCCTGCTCAGAGGACAGGATGTGTCTCTGCCACCTGAAATCGGCCTCGTTGATCTCCATGGACTCACGCGTCGACTCTGTCCCGTCTTTCAGATCGTCCAGTCGTCTGAGGAGGAGCCGAGCCTGAGAAACAGCTGCTATGTTATTGTTTTATACTTCAAACCAAAGATCCAAATTCAAACTCTGGCTCCCTGAGATGCTATCAGTAAGTAAAGGGGCATTTCATTTGGGCTGGACCCAAATATCAGTCTATTCTACTTGGTTATTAGTTCCTTGGGTAGGTAATTGATTTTCAATTTTGGTATTCGGATATTCGTTGTTGTTGTTGGCGTTGCAGGCTGCAATACACAGGCGGGCACTGCCGGGATCGGCGGTGCGTATAATGCACAGAGACAGCAGCCTCAAAACGCCGCTGTTTAGGGGGAGAGGGACCATAAACGTGACTTTGAGGTACGTCTACACTTGCACACACAGAAGGATGAGGAGAGGAGATGATGCTTAGCGTGGACACAGCAGCCTCAAGAGGGCCCGCAAGATGCTGAGCGCGGCCAGAGACGTGTGTTCGCTGTCCACACGAGGTGTAAAAACAGCCCTCTTGGACTCCTCACGATACATTTTTGTTCGAAAAAGCATGTATGGGGGGAAGATTACGTAACAGAGGAATTGTGCTGCTTTAATGGGAAGCCCGTGCTGCCTACTAACCGGTCGCACTTGTTGTTGATTACTACCGAAACTCCAGAATCCCAAAAATGTTATTCGGGACAGCCCTATGGCCATGTTTCATCTGTCTGTGGCAAGTCCTACAACTTCATTTATTTCATCTAAGTGCAGTACTGGATCACTGGAGTACCCCTCTTCTTAATGTTTTTTTGTCATCCTGTCTCAGTAGCATACCTGCTCAGACTGGATGCCGCGGCCCTGCGACAGTTCGTCCAGCGCCCCGAGGAGAGCGCAGGCACAGGAGACCGAAGAGTAACACGCCTCGATGCCTCCCTTCATACAGGCCTCGGTCATTCCGTCCATCACTCTTCAGAAGGAAGCAGAAACACACAAACACACATCATTTCTTAACCGCTTTGCTGCCTGCATTCAGTAAAAATCAGCGAGGAGTAAAATTCTATTTTGGTTAATTATTGAATTACTTTGTGAAACATTGTGATCATGAACTGTGCTCTTTGTTGTCAGATTAGCTGTGGCAAATGACTTATTAGGGAAGACATTATAAGGAGCATCATCAATGACAGACATCAAGCTCACGACAACTGTAATATAGTGAACTAAATGTACTATTTGAGCATTTTTTAACGTGAAAAGTACCACTGTGTAGCTTTAAGAGCATATGCTGACATTATATGTCAAAGTTGACGCGATAATAACGCATTAACGCAAATTCGTTTTAACAGCAATCATTTCTTTAACGCAACTTGCAATTTTTAGGTTGTAGCGGGCTCAGTTTTAAAGCTAGAGTGAAGATACTGGTATCATATGAAACTAGAAAACTTCCAGGGAGTCCATTGGTACCAACCATGTCATGCTAGCTTGTCAACAAGGAGGTTAAATAATGCTCCAAACTTATAATACATTTTGGCGAGGAAAAACCGGCATGGCCATTTTCAAAGGGGTCCGTTGACCTCTGACCTCAAGATATGTGAATGAAAATGGGTTCTATGGGTACCCACGAGTCTCCCCTTTACAGACATGCCCACTTTATGATAATCACATGCAGTTTGGGGCAAGTCATAGTCAAGTCAGCACACTGACAGCTGTTGTTGCCTGTTGGTGTGCAGGTTGCCATGTTATGATTTGAGCATATTTTTTATGCTAAATGCAGT
This sequence comes from Adelosebastes latens, assembly GCA_916700685.1. Lineage (NCBI taxonomy): Eukaryota > Metazoa > Chordata > Actinopteri > Perciformes > Sebastidae > Adelosebastes > Adelosebastes latens. The sequence continues at coordinate 17,142 of CAKAKR010063996.1, read as the reverse complement.
ACCTGTGAGGGTTTCTGGACAATATTTGTCATTGTTTTGTGTTGTTAATTGATTTCCAATAATAAATATATACATACATTTGCATAAAGCAGTACATTTGTCCACTCCCATGTTGATAAGAGTATTAAATACTTTACAAATCTCCCTTTAAGGTACATTTTGAACAGATAAAAAAATGTGTGAAATGTGTGATTAACTATGGACAATCATGCGATTAATCGCAATTAATTATTTTAATCAATTGACAGCCCTGGTCATGACATGATGCTATTCAGAAAGCTCAACTGCATATAGTAAAATTCTGCTAATAGTTTCTAACTGTCCAACAACTCAAATAAAGAACCAAGAGAGAGGAGTTACTAACAGTTTTAGCAGGTCCAGGTGGGACTTCCTCTTTGAGAAGGAGCGCTTCCTGGTTTCAGGCTCCGCCACGCACGGACCGGCCAGGTCGTACAGCCGCTGGGGACTGCCCAGAATCTAACACACACACAGAAATAGATTGCAACATAATGAATTACTTACTTATGTTTCAGTGAAGTGGAAAGAAAATCAATGGCTGCCTGAAGGTAGAAAATCAATCTGAAAAAAATTATGATATGCTTTTGGAGAAAAGGTCAGCAATAACGCCTCCTCCTCCTCCTCCTCTTCCTCCCACCTCCTTCATGATGCGGATGGCCTCGGTGCGGTGCTGAGGAGGCGGGTACAGCAGGATCCTGTGGTAGAGCGACTGCAGCACCGGCTTCATCGACTCCACGCAGCTCACCAGGCGCACCAGCTCCGCGGCGATGTAGCACACGGTCCGCACTACCGGTGCGATCCTGGCGGGGGCGCTGGAGGAACAGCCGGACCCTCTGCCTTGATCGGATACCCCAGAAGAGTCCACCTCCTGGCTGATTCCTGGCAGAGGAAGACAAGAAGGGACATGAAGCAGAAAATCCTGTTGATAAAACAGCTTCTCTTCACAGTTAGAACGAGAAAGAAGTCTAAAGACCTGAGCCGGAATAACCTGAAATCAACTTCACCTATCATTATCTGTAGTAATAAAAACGTTTCTTGCTAAAGGAGATTCCCACAGTTTTGAAGATGACACCATCAAGCCGACTGCTGGCAGGAAGGTAAACAATTAAATATGGTCTTTGTTTCCAAACTCTGGATTTCTTTAAGGAACAGTGTGTAATATTTCAGGGGATCTATTAGCAGAAATGGAATATATTATTGATAACTATGTTTTCATTAGTGTATAATCACCTGAAATTAAGAATAGTTGTTGTTAGCTTAGAATGAGACGTTTATATCTACATAGGGAGCGGGTCCTCTTCACGGAGTCCACCATGTTTCTACAGTAGCCCAGAACAGACAAACCAAACACTGGCTGCCTTTCACGTTTTTACGTAAACTGAAGGCCACCGTAGTTCTCCGACACAGTTGTGAAACTGCAGTAATGCGAGCCACAGAGTGGCACAGAGTGGCACAGAGTGCTAAACCGTGGTACCGCCAACCGGCGTATAACTTTCGTTGCTCCTTAAGTAGTGTTATTATAGTGAGGATGGCCTCTGAGCGAGGCGAACGGCGTTACCAAGGTTTTGCACTCTGCGCGCTGTACCTTTAAGAGGAAAAAAACAACCACTTCCTGATTTCTTTGTTCAAAATGGACACAGACTGTGAACCCCTTTAATTATTTAACCTTTAATTAGGTTAAATTGGTTTGTTCCAAAGCAGAAACTACAATGTTGACATGAGTCTTAGTACCTGCAACTGCTTATATCTTTACAATCTTTGACATGGCTCTAAGAGGATAAAAGGCTGGCCGATCAGCATCACAACAGCACAAGCATCGGAATGATAACGAAAATATGGGATGTGTGGAACAGTTTCATACTTTGGGCAGTTGGATTTCACACAGAGAAGAAGTCCTTAACAAGTTGAAGCACAAGTTTCTGCAACAGCTTAAGGAAACTATGTTACTGATCTTAGTAGCTGTTTCAATTTTACAACTGAACATTAAACACAAACTTTTAAACTGTCAAAATGTGTTTCTTTCGTGATGTCTGGACTACGGACGCCTCAGTTTCATTCCAACTGACTCAAACTAGCCCTTGCGTTTTTGTATAAATGCAAACATTGTGATAACCACCCACAGTGTTTAAATCCAGTTACCTAGACTGAGTCGGTCTGAGAGATGGTCTGGCGCCCCCGTGTAGCCGTGGTGGGAAGCGATTGTTTTGTCGTTGACAGGATTTCCCATGATCGCCACGAGGGACGGACACAGCTGCTTCCTGGGTGGAGGAATATTAGAGGTTTTTAGGATTATAAATACATTAGAGTGTTTTAACCTACAATAAGGTGAGTTGAGGGATTAATAAAGACACAAAAAGTAGGTATGACATCAAACAGAACATTATTGAAGATATCTAAAACTATCAAGTAAAATGCTCCCAAAAATGTCACGTAAAGCATCTCCTAAACATTTAAATTAGATCATTGTCACCATTTCATATACATATATATATATATATATATATATAGGATTATAGAGGAGTTACATGTCTTACCATACAAGGTCGGTGAAACCTCTGGACAGGTGCATTGTGGGAGGACAGCTGCTGAGCATGGAGAGGACGCACTCCAGGTAGAGGAGCTGCAGGAGCTGGTTATCACTGATTCAGGGGAACAAATTACACATAAGACTTTATTCTTTTTAAAGAGGCTTATGTAAAACTAACCAGCACTAACAGTGATAGTCAGAGCAGAGTGTTAATTATTGTTCCAGTACAGCAGCTAACCAACACAGTCTGTGACACCTTTGTCAGCTAGGGTTTTTGTTTCTTTAAATGTCGGTCTGCCACACAGCCAATTTTAATCAAATTCCTCTGAGGTAACTGAGACTCCTAGGGCTCGCTGACGCTACAATACTACTACAACAGAAGAAAGAATATTACATCAAGTAATACAAAAAACTGCAGTGTTACCTGTCCACTGACTCCAGTTTTTCACAGAAAACTGTCAGAACCGTCACCACATCTTCACACAGAGCCTGGCTGGTAGGAGAAATATCTGCAAACACACCCGCACACAATAAAGGCCTTTACACACCGGGTTTGTGATCAATAAACAAACGACAAGAAGATGTGCAACACTAGCCTGCGACTATTATATGTCTAGGGCTTTTACTGTGAAAGGTCAGAACGGAAATAGTGGATCTGGTCTGCGCTGCCTTTGTCAAGGTTGAAATGAGTAATAAAGTTTGCTGCCCTGGTTCGGGCTACGTAGCCTCCATGTTGTTTCGTAAATATGGGCGCAATTCAACGTGATTGGTTAAGGTCTTTATTTGTGGTGTGAAAGCTCAGAAAATCATCCTTGTCCCGGAAAAAAGTATGCCGCTTTTCACCGTGTAATATTTTCTGTGTGACCTCGACCAAAGAAATTCTTAGTCGACTAACACTCTTACGATTTTGTCGACTTATCGATTAGTTCGACAAATCTTTAAAGCTGAGTTTCTCCTCATAGAAAGCACCACTTTAATCTTGTGTTTACTCCTACGTTTCTTGTTAAACATAAAAAAAAATGCTCGAAAAAAAAATCGCCGAAAGTCTAAACGACCGATTAGTAATATCAAATTATAATCGACAAAGAGAGGGTGAAAGTATTCATGACAAAAACAACAGTTTGAAAATATATATATATATATACGTGCAAATTAACCGCACAAAAAAACCACACTCGGTGCAACTACTTTATCTTTATTCAATATGTACATAAAGTGATAAAAAGTCATTACTTTCCCCTGTGTCTCACTTTACTCTCTCTCACCTCCTCATTTCTTTGTAATAAATAAAATAAATCAATACCGTCTTTGAGAACCTGTTGGTCTCCATCCATCTGAACTGTTTGCGTGGGTGTGACTGTATAGTATAGCAGATTGTACAGGTGTACAGTACATAATAAAAGGGCCACTGAGTGCATCATATGCATAATTATACAATAGAGGTGATTAGAGCCCTAGAGCTGATGAGGAGAGCTGATGAGGTGACGGATAGCGCCGGTAATCACGTACCTCTTCTGTGCAGTGGCGGCGCAGTCACCTCGTCTCCATCTGCACCCTGTGGAGGAGCACACAACAGGAGCCGTGTTTACTGTCAGTGGGTCTTTTGGAGGATTTGTGTCAACATAAATGGGATGGTGTGTGTGACAGAGTGATGTCACTCGAGCTGAGTGTTATTGTTACAGTTTGGGTGGGTTGTTTAAGTCCTGTAATGGGGAATAAAAATATACTGCAAATAGTTTCAATGTTGTTAATCATACTCTGGTCTACAATATATACTATTCCACACACTGAGCCAGTATTGTTTATCTAATGACTCCGCATTACACCTGTAATTAATGATGCAATCAGTAATACTTTACTGTCTCTTTGCTAAAAAATATCATAACTTGGAAGCATTTTGAAATATGCCCAAGACAATTTTACAGAGCCCAAAGTGACATCTTCAAAATGTTTGACTCTTTTCACCCAAAACTTTGAGATATTTGGGGGTTTTGGGGGACAATTTACAACAATATAAAACAACTGAGGAGCTGGAAAACGGAATGTTTCGCATTTTGTCTTAAAAATGACAAATTCATCAAAATTGTAGATTCAATTTCATGTTGATTATCTAACCAATTAACCCATTTGTGCCCAAAACTGAAATCTTTAATTGCCTTTGGTGGAAGTCTTCTGTAGTCTGGGCTTGCCACAGCACAAATGTGGAGACATTTTCAAAATCAGATTCAAAATAAAATTTCAAATTCTGATCATGCTATATCTAGTCTTTGGGCACATGATGGGACTATTGTTTTTTCAATAGACTCCATATATCCTCCTTATATTGTAGGCAAAAACAGTAGTCCCATGTGCCCAGAGACAAGATGATAGTATGATAAGATAATGGCTATATCTCAGAAACTACCAGGAGAACAATCAAGTATTTGGTATCTATAAACTCATTAAAAGTTGAATATGAAAGATATGCACACTTATGCAGTGTAAAATAATATATAATATGGAAAACATTTACAGCGTTTTTCCTCATTTAAAAAAAAAAAAAAATTCTGACTTTGACTATTAATAAAAGTGTAATTTTTCATGTGGTCTAAAAATTCCAAAGTTGTACTGTTAGATACTCGCCCAAAGTATGTCCGTACCAAATTTCAAGACATTTGACCAATCAGAACTAATGTTGTGGCATTTTTTTCTCACCATACTAAATGCAGTCTTTGGGCACAAATGGTTTCAACTGTTGGTTTCAGCACTACTGCTGAGATTTCAAGTCTTCTTCTGTGAATACTGTAATGTCCCAGGCTTCATGAACTAGTCATCCTGTGCTCCAGAGTGCAGCGATTGATATGGTGCAATAACATTATATTTACACTTCTGCTGTGATTCCCACCCTTAGTTCACAGGTGTGCACACAGCTGTATATGTTGTATGAGTGTGTCATTATCTGTAACTACTGTATTGTGTGTGTGTTCTGTATGAGTGTGTGACCTCTTGTCTGTGTCGCAGCTGCAGCGTCAGGTCTCCCAGTATCTGGCTCAGAGTGGCCCGGACCGCCGTGTTGATGCTGCGCTGGTGACAGCTGGACACGTAGGTCTCGATGCACACCTTAAAAAACACACACGATTACATCTGTCAGTGTGTGTGTTAGTTCTTATGTCTGAGTCACAAAAGCAGATCAGGTCATGACGCACAGTCCCAAGAGAGCATCACTGAACTCTCAGGGAGATTTAAGGGAGGTTTCCATGGCGTCACAGGTTACCGCGGTTACAAGGCTAATGAGATGGGAGGAGTAGGTTCTTCCATCCAGATTAGAAGGTCACAGAGTAAACGCTGTTGAAGGTAAAACTGAGAGATAGCCATATATAACCTGTGCTTTTCAGTGGATGCTTTTATCAAAAGTGCCTTGCCGTATCATGAGAGTATGGTATGTTTTGAGCACACATGGTCCCAGTGGGAAGGGAAACAGCAGGAGTGTTAGTGCCTCACTCTGCACATTCAGGCTGTAAATGCACACACACACACACAAACACACATACAAAGACACACACACACCAGGATGCTTTCGCTCCGTCCCAACAGGATCTCTTGTTGTCACTATCAGTGATTTGAAAGCATTCTTTTAATTTTACAATGATTGGTTAAATGTCGTGAGGATTTGGCTCAACTGCAAATGCTGGGATTGATTATTATTTGGTCAACACTGCTAAGTCCAAGAGGGATTGCTGTTGTTGAACGGGTTGACACAGCATGTCAGCGATAAAATGTGTTTTATTTCACTAATTATCAAAGGTTTGTTATATCCTCTGAGGATGGAGGGGCTGAGAACTAACAGGCCCTGCCTCACGTAGAGCTCCACACAAAGACCATCTCTGCTAATTAGATTCAGATTTTAAGTCTTGGCAGCCTCAGGGATGTTTTACACCACCTGTGCCGAATCAATGAAAGATCAATACATTTTGCATCATTAGGCTTCCAGACGCATTGTGTGTGTGTGTGTGTGTGAGTTGAACAAGAGAGTAAGCAGCAGCCTCCTGCTGCCTCCCAAAATTAAAAACTTCTTCTAGCTCCAGCAGTTTTACCACTTGCAGACAATCAATGTTACTGATTGTTGTTTTTTTTATAGCTGCAGTTTAGTGTAAGTATATGACTGTAATTAAGGCTTAATATTTTTTATTTTAAACCTACAAAATATGAGATTATGTGACTGGAGTTACGGACAGGAGGGTTTACTTGTCTGATGGTCTAGAGGCTGGGATCATGGGTGTTTAGAGAGGGAAGTAAATAACAATACATTCATTTACAAAATGTTCAAATGCTAACAACTGGTGCCACAGAGTGTTGTCAAGATACTGGGATTTCTAACATTGAGGGCATACAATTTGGGATTTTTATTAAAAGATAAATAGTGATGTGTGTGTGTATGTGTCAACTCGCTGTCGGAGAGAAGAGAGAGCAGAAAGAGTAGCTGGTACACGTTTATCGATACCGCAGAAAATGACTATTGAAACGGTTTCAAATATTCAGTATCGATATGTATTGATACTTCAATATTTTTAACAAGACTACAGCCACATGATTAATTTTATTTCCATCTGTGCATTTATTATCCACTGGATGTCAGTATGCTGTTCAATTTGTATTATTATATTTCAGCTAACAGATAGCACGTGTTAAATGTAAAATATGTAAACTTAGAAACAGACAAAAGATAACAGCGCTAATGGGGAAAAGAAAAACCTGCAGCTGTAACACTCATCACCTGTGAGTGGCACAAATGATAAAATTACTGCAGGTATTACTTCATTTGCCCTGTAGGTGGCGATAACGCCCTGTAATGACAATAGACTGTATGTAAATATGGACGACGCGTCTCCACTTCCTCCCACTGTACAGAAGTGAAGCCATAATATCCCGGATACGGGAGCTGCAATCTTGAGATTTTGAAGCCAGAGTCTGCGCAGTAGTCAACGGGGAGCTGGAGCCTCCGTATCGAGGCCGAGCACGGTCAGCGAGAGAGACTCACAGCTGCCAATCATGACGTCTCAGCGCCATTTATAGCATCAAATAACTAATTAAAACCAAACTTATCAGAAAAATAAACACTTAAACAAACAGTATATCTATGTGATAAGAACTACCTAAAATGACATCTTTTGGGAAAAATGTATTTGACGTGTACTTTGACTTTTTAGTTTGGCCCATGTCCCATCCGCTAACATGGAGGGGGCGACCTATACTGCAGCCAGCCACCAGGGGGCGATCCAGATGTTTTGGCTTCACGTTTGGGGAGCTGTCATGTCGTCCATCTTTACATACAGTCTATGGTAATGACTTTCCTGTCCTCTAGGTGGTGCAGGCTGGAAGTTGAACTGCATTGTGCATTTGTTAAACTCAATTGTAGGTGACAGGAATGATCTCCGAGGGTACAAATTACATTTCATGTAACCGATATGACGGTATTAAAGTATGATAAAGTATTAACCGTCAGCTCCTGGTGGTTGAAACATAAATCCCTCAGCGCTGCCAATCCCTGCATTAAGAACCTGTACTGAGCCTCACTGTTTGTATGGGATGTTACTGATAATGGAGCGATGTTGACAACCTCTCCAGCCACTCTGAGTTATGACCCAACGCAAACAGAAACACACACACACACACACACACACACACCAGATGGCTGGCCCTGGCAGCGCTGAGCCCATTAACACAACATGTTGACCAGGTTTTTATGAGCTGTTAATGGACGTCAACATACAGGAGCTGCTGCTGCTGCTGAGGGAAGTGATGTTACAGGAAAACACTCGACAGATAACACTCTGCAATATGGGAGTTTTGGCATTTGGGTTTATGTTTGGAGATAACAGGTAGCTGGTTGTTGGTCAGGTGGCAGGTCTGCACATTAATGACTAGGACTGGGCAATAGGCTATGGCAAAAATCTGAGTAAGAGGGGGCAGCCCTAATATTTTTTTTGCCATGACTCTGGGTCTGCTTTGGATTTCACCGTAACTGTTGACTACAGCTGCCGTTCTTCACCAAGGAGCAAGTTACAAACCTATAGAGACACCTTTCAAGCCTACATGTGGTGAGTGTTAGATACTCAACACCTGGAGTATCCTTTAAGGCCGTGCAGAGCCTCAGAAAATCTTCTGAAATCCAAAGACAAGAGAGCTACAGAGGAAGAATATCACCTGAGGTTCAACTGGCTGTAGAGTCGAAGTCCACACATGAAACTGGTATTTTGCCAGAAACTATTCCTCCCCTTTATTGGTTTTAAACGTGTAGGTTGGTTGTTTGACAATGTTTTCACCACCACAGTGGACCTAATGAAAATAAAATGATCTTACAAAGCTGCATGCAGCTATACATGATTCACCCTGCAGGACAGAGAGACTTGATTAATGGCTGTATGACAGTATGCTTTCACAATGATGGGCTAATTTTTAGTTCAGCGTAGAATTGAACCTGTTGAATGTCGTAGCACTGAAACCACTCTGACTGCTGTGCTGCACATTATCAGGCAGCATTGCACATTCATTATTTATCCAAACTAATAATCTTTACATTGTTCACTTCCAGGAACAATACTGAGCAATAAGCAAAGCGAGGAGAGGGCTAGCATCTTTACTCTCGACCAGTGGGCTACCTCTGGGTCTGAGAAGTGAAGCCAATGCTGAAGTGCCTTAAACCTGCATTCTTTCTAACAGCCAGCAGGGGGCGACTCCTCTGGTTGCAAAAAGAAGACTGATTGTATAGAAGTCTATGAGAAAATGACCCTACTTCTCACTTGATTTATTACCTCAATAAACATTGTAAAAATGGGTTTATGGTCTCAATCGCTAGTTTCAAGTCTTCTTCAATACAGCATGATGTTCATTTAGTAAATTATGGTCCCATTTAGAGTCAGATAGACCATAAAGCAGGGGATGCTTTAGGGCGTGGCTACCTTGTGATTGACAGGTTGCTACCACGGAGTTGTCCGGTCAGGGAGTCGTTTGTGTTTTCATCTTAGAACTTTAATCCTTTCACAGTGTGTTTTAAGTTCTTTAAAGTTAATTGAAACATTTTTGGTCATCTAAAAATGTCTTATTCAGCATTCGGTTGTGCTTAGCTCCACCCTCTTGTGTCACTTCTGGTTGCAAAAAATGGCCAACCTTAGCCCTTTGGCCAAAATGCCGAACTCGAGGCCTCAAAACAGCAGTCCACAAACCAATGGGTGACGTCAAGGTGACTACGTCCACTTCTTATATACAGTCTATGGTGTCGACAAACACTGCCAGGAAGAAAAGCTTTGCCCAGAGTTCAATTTCATGTTTATTAAAACGTTTTTGTGTGTTAATATATTAATCAGATTTTTAAGTTGAATCTTGATAGCTAATCCATATTTTAGGGGCACCAACCTCAGCTGACGGTAGGTCCAGTATGTCACAGTTTGTCACGGTTTGTTATGTTATATAAATATCTCCCTTCATCTCAAAAGTCTTGTGTGTTCTTGTTTGTATATTCCAAAACCAGCTGATCCTCATGCCTGTGTGCGTGTGTGTGTGTGTGTGCAGGACCACTCATCTCAACTTTCTGAATAATTGATGAGATTACAGCATGAGACAAGGCCTTCGGGTGAGCAGGGACGGAGCAAAGCTTCACCTTTGAAAATAGATTGAGCTCATGTACTGCTTGCTTTGCCAAAAGTTCACTGTCCTTTAAAAAAAAAAAAAAAGGAGCGATGCAGTCTGTCATTAGTACGGTCTGGAAGAGTCCAATCAATACTGTGACCATGAAATAATCTATGCCTCATTTGTGCTTTGTCTCCATTTAAAAGTTAAGAACTCCACAGACGACAGTGCAGGTAAATGGAAGAGGATGGTTACTACGATTTAGCTTTTAAAACAAAACTTGAGGGTCGAGCTGTATATGTATATCCATATGTCTCATATTCATTGTATTTAGTCCTAGTTTAGTCTATCTAGTCCGTCTAATCACATAAAGTAAGTCATTTGGGGGATACAAACAGTCACATCACATCTGTGATGAAAACAAACAGAAACCTAAATGGATAAACCCTCGGCTATTTCTCAAACACAGCTGGCTCCAACATTCCCAACAGCAGCTGAACAAGGAATCTAAAATATTCATTTGTGCATATTGCTGATTAGTTTTGCTGAAGCAAAAAGAAAGTTACATGTTACATGTAAAATGTCAAATATCTGATGTGCTTCAAAGAGACTCGGGCTGTCCTACCTCAGCGATCCGGAGGATGGAGTCTCCATTAATGTCAAAGTTTGGTGAGTAGGTGATACACAGCAGGACCTGCACACAGGTGACAGAAACACTGGTTTATACTTTCTGAAATAGAGTGAGGTCGGTGATGAATGTGTCTATCATTCTTTATAAAATGGGAGAGATAACTTTAACAGCTCAGGGAAAAGGACTTTAATTAACGTAACCTAATCATAAACACTGTGACAAAGTTAGTCCTTATTAAGTTGAACACAAAAGCTAGAAAAGACACAAAGCATCATGAGGTGACTTTTTTCTGAAGAGGCCAAATTACAGGAAACCATCAATGAAAAAGCTGCAGTGCAGGCAAAATGTTCTTCACAGAGCTATTCATCTGCCAAGCATATTTATATGCCTTTACTCATTTTAATGCAGGCCTACTGCAGACAGAGTGTGCACAGTGCGATATGGTGCAGAACAATAAAAATAAACATTTATAAAATACATACCAGTTCATATTCTATATATAGAATTATTTAGGAACTAAGATGAGGAATTGGGAGCAAAACAGTATGTTGGAACATCTCCAGATTTTACCTTCATGACCTCCACCTGCAGGTCTTCATGGAGGGATGGGGTGACTCTGATGGCCTCCAACATCTGGCTGAGCAGCTGTTTCTCCAGGACCTCCATCTCCACCTCCACGCCGACTCCACCCACAAACCTGTCCTCACACAGGAGCTTCTGATGGGACAAACACACAGGGAAGAGAGGTTCAAGGAGCAGACCACAGATGCTGTATAAAAACACCCGATACCTCATTTTCTGTAGTACCACTACACAAAAGAAAAATTGCACTTGTTTGCAGAGTAGTGTAATTTGCAATTTTCATTTTTAAATTTCCCAATTTTTCAGTGTTTGCAGCCTGTCTAAGTGGTAAAACGTCTGATGTTCGGGGAGGTTTAAAGCGAGACTGTAGTGGTAACTATAGGTTAATGTTAAATACTCAAACATGTGTAACAGCAGAGTCATAAAAGCCAGCAAACTGACTCAACAATGTGGGTTGCACAGCATTATCTATCTAAGGTTTTACTTGTATGGTCAACTAGACCAAGTAAGATTGTAGCAACAAAACCTTTGAGTGTATTGAGTTGAACCAGGATGCATTGTATTGATTTTCAATTGTAAAATTAAATATTTCTTCTTTTAAATGAAGTCTTTGCAAACCACAGATTCAATGCAGAACCAGATAAATAAAATGAATGAGTCAAGTATCAAATAAAAAGGTTGGAGGATAAATAATCTTGACAGTTCTGCTGCATGTTACAGTACCTGCATTCCAGTCAACGCCGCCTGTCCCAGTTTGGTGTTTTTAGACTCCAGAGCCATCTGTAGAGGCAGCAGACAGCGCTCTCTGGAAGCACACCAGCAAAAACACAATCAGGTTACAACCTAAACTTTATTACAATCGTCACATACATACAGGTACATACATGACCTCTGTATTTAACCCATCCTGAGTATTCTTAGGAGCAGTGAGCTGCTGTGAAGCACCCGGGGAGCAACTCGGGGTTCAGTGTCTCACTCAAGGACACTTCGACATGCGGACAATCGGAGCTGGGGATCAAACCGCCAACCTTGTGATTAAAGGACGACGCGCTCTATCCCCTGAGCCACAGCCGCACCAACAACAGTATTGCAGTAAAGTTATAGAATAGTAAAAAATATTTATAAACCACTCTCCTTTGCTTTTCATATTTGTCATTCATCTCCTTATCATTCTGTTTTTAATCCAGCCACGATCAAACTAAAGGTAAACAGATGGGAGTGGCTGATATTTGCATGAATACAACCAGGTGACATGCAATACAAGCATTGCAAAACAAAGTGAAATATATATATATATATACTGTATATAAATGCCAGCCTTTTTTTCATCCTGTTGCTTATGTGAAATAGGCTATGGGCTCTTCTCATTTCTCAATTGTGTGCCTCCTCGATCCTCCGACTTATGAAATCAATCAAACCGCTCCTAATTCCTAAAATATATATCAAGGAGCAAGAAGGCTTGCCAAAGGAGCTATAAGCAAGGATACATCGTTGTAACCTTTGCGGAAGTGTTTTCGGCACCCGTGACATATAAAAGAGGCGTGACACACAGCTGGAATAATCTCAAACCATGGCAGGACTCTACAAGTGTAACTTTTCTTCTATTTTCATTCATAAGTTGTAGTTATTTAAGATGACCAAATCCGCAATCAAACTTTCCACTCTCAACCGTTTGATAGTGCCTTTTAAGGCTTCTAACCGCATTACTTAATGACATTTCATCTTGATATCACTTTTGTTTTTATCTTGAATTAGAAACCATGCCATCTGACAGAGATCATAAAATACAGCGGTATAACAAAACAATGGACAGCTGATGCAGCTGTGCCACACAGTCATATTTAATTGGCGTCGCTTTAAAAGGACGGCTCCGAAGCAAGGAGGTCTCATTTTGTCAAATGTCTGTTGCCTCGACTCCTCTGTCCTCACGTCTCCCATGGGCAGGACTAAGACGCGAGGAGAGGAGGCAATGAAAGGAACTGAGGCTGTACAAACTGGGAAATGAGAAAGGCCTTCAGTTTTCGTCCATGACCCTACATCCCATGGTGTCTGATACAGTATACATTAAACCCAGTCAAACTGCAGCCAGCAGGAAATGTTCTCTGTTTAAGCTGCTGTTGTCCTACGACTTCAATGTCTAACAGGAAGTGAGATTTTGGAGGACTGAGGGGGAAACAAATCAGCAGAATATGAGAAGGTCTCAGTCTTGACCTCCATCATGAACTCCAGATCCTCCTCCCTCCCGCCTGCTCTTAGTGATACTGTACTTCAAGTTCAGAATATCAAATCACAACTGAGGGGCAAACGATGAACGTGAGCTTTTGTCCTCTTGACTTCACATTACATCGACCACAGAGCTTCTCACATCAGGGTCTTATATGTCTTTAACGTACAGGGAGAATGGAAGATTGTGTCTGTGTCTCTTTAACATGCTCATCTCTCCTCGTTCTGGAAGGGTCATCATGCTCCACTGGTGCTAGACGCTACTTTGTTCAAATCTGCTCTCCCACTCTGACAAGGAAGAAACCTACTGTGTTTTGTAAATATGGTACACTTGAGGTTATCTTAAACACAGAGCCGGATTTCTAGTAATAATAGACGATAGATGAAAAACAGTCAATATCTGTTTATTGAGTTTACAAGACGGAGAGTCTATTTCTGCCTCGATCCACACAGACACAGATATGTCACTGCTGACTCTGTGAGAGGACTCAAGATGCAGTCAAGCAGTCGGTGTCTTTGGGCTGTTCGTGCCTACAAAAGACTGAGAACCCGTGATAACATGGCACAAGCCAAAGGAATTAAAACGTTTCCGACAACGTCAAATTGAAGCATTTCAAATTCTGCAGAGACACAAAAACTATAAGAGTAGTGTACCGAATGTCAAAAACCATAAATGAGGAACGTTAAAGGTAATCTGTTGCCTTTAATGTTGCTTGTTGACTTCATGTTACATCGTGCTCCTCATAATTTTGTCCTGTTCGTTCTTTACAATTTGCTTTTAATTCTAGACGCTCAGTGATGGCATCTGGTAGGAAGCTACAGACACAATACAAAGTTTTTGAGCTCTGACCCATTGCTCAGAAAATATTACACTAGAAAAAAAAGCCACTCACAAAGTGTTTTTGCCTGTAATAAGTAGAACAAACCTGCCAATGGAACAAGTGAAAAATCCCTTGGTAAGATTTTATGAAAGAAGATTTAATATTTAGGCCTTTCAAGATAAAAAGAAACCTTGAAATTAGCTGGAAAAACTCATGTTGAGCTATATTTCACTAGTATTAGGAAGTGTTGTGTGTCATAATAAGCCTGTAATACTAAAAGTAGTATTTTTTAATTAGGATATTCAAGATGGATTGTCTAAAAACAAGGCCCTATATCTCACTGAAATGTTACTAGTTAGGTGATTGTGTCTTATATTATGTGTTATGAGATATTTCGACTAGTAGTTAGACAAATATACTTGGTACGATATTGCATTTTTGCAGGATTTGCATTATAAATAACTTAAATAGGTTGTAGCAGGCTAAGCTTTAAAGTTAGAGTGAAGATACCATATGAAACTAGAAGATCCAATGAATCCATTGGTACCAACCATGTCATAGTAACTTGTTGGGAAGTGGGCTTAATAAAAAAACAAAATTATGATACATTTTGGCGAGGAAAAACTGGCATGGCCATTTTCAAAGGGGTCATAGTCAAGTCAGCACACTGACAGCCTGTTGTTGCCTGTTGGGCTGCAGTTTGCCATGTTATGATTTGAGCATATTTTTTATGCTAAATGCAGTACCTGTGAGGGTTTCTGGACAATATCTGTCGTTGTTTTGTGTTGTTAATTAATTTCCAATAATGTATATATGCATACATTTGCATAAAGCAGCATATTTGTCCACTCCCATGTTGATAAGAGTATTAAATACAAATTTCCCTTTAAGGTACATTTTGAACAGATAAAAAAGTGTGATTAATCGCGATTAACTATGGACAATCATGCGATTAATCACGATTAAATATTTTAATCGATTGACAGCCCTACAAATAAGTTCTCTCACTTAAAAATACAATTTCTTAGTAACCACATCCTTGCTGTCATAAAAACATAACACACAGTGTAGGACAGAGTCAGTTACGTAACCCAGCAACTGTGTTTGATTTTTCTTTCCCCATTCCTTCAATCCTTCTTTGTCTCGTTTCCTGCTGCACACTCGCTCGCTCTCTACCTCCCTCTCATTATTTGTAGTTGGTTGAGTCAACGTGCTCCGCTGCTGATAGCAGGCTACTGGGCTTCATCTCTGAGCTGTCACAACTACAGCGGTTCAAATGGGCTGCAAGGAGCCACGGTTGGCTCGGTACCCAGCAGTTCCCAACAGTTTCACTGAGATCAGATCACTTTTCATGAGCCCATAGAAAGCCACAAGGAAAACCACACACAATTAAAGTATCCAGCCTCAAAAGACACAAAGAAATCTGAAAAAAGGAAACATATTAATCTGGGCGAGAATCTCAAAGTCAACAGCAAAATGAATACAACTTAAAAAGACCCATTTATCAACTCAGAAATGTTCATAAAACCACTAAATCCAATGCTTTTGATGAAAGAATTAATACAAAAAGAGAGATAACTGGTTGTTCTGTGTACTCAACCGTAAAAACGTGTCGGGCGCTCTTGGAAAACGGGGAAAAAAATCAGGATAGACAGGAAGGCAATCCAGGCACTCCAAAATATTAAAATGAGGGGCAAACGAG
>CAKAKR010063993.1:0-27912 GCA_916700685.1 Adelosebastes latens | reverse complement strand
TAAAGGAATAGTTTGACATTTTTGGAAATATGCTTGCAGAGACTTAGATGAGAAGGTCGATCCCACTCTCATGTCTGTGCATTAACTAGTGAGCTGAAGCCATAAGGTGATTAGCTTAGCTTAGCATAAACAGTGGAAGCAGGGGGAAACTGCTAGCCTGGCTCACACCAAAGTTCAAAAGCACGCCAAAAGCTCAGTAATTAAACAGAGATGGGAAAATGCTAATTTGTGGTTTTAGAGGGTGTCGCAGCTTCCTTCTTTAGATGCTTTGTACATAATAGACATTTCCAACGCATTATCTTTCAAGTTATTTGGCTTGCTTTACTCACGGTTGTGCATGGTGACTTTTGTGGTTTGGCTTGTCAGGAGCAAACGGTACGGTAAATCAGAAATAAATCAAGGTTGTTCCAAACACACATTCGACAAAGAAAATCTACAACAATCAAAACCAAAAGAGGCAAAACTCAAATAAACTGATCAGCAAACTTAAGTCTTCTTATGTTAAATGGTTGAGAACTATCATCAACAGTCTACAGCCTCAAATTACCCACACCTGACTCTATTAATTGGCTCGTGCGACGTGGGAATTGTAGTCCTATTATTTTCTATGGCCTACAGAGGTCACCACTATAGGTGGCAATATTGTTTTGACTATTTACACAAAAGAAAACTGGCTCTAATAGAGGGGGTTATGGACGACACCACACCAAGGCCTATAGAAAGGAGGCTGGGTCACGCGTCATATCTCCCGGGGTATAACACATGCGCAGTAAAATCTCGCCTGCACTCGCCGAAATTGAGCCAATCGCAACGCACGACCGCAGCTTCAGTTATACTGCGCATGTGTTATACCACATACCCCATGACCCATGTACCCCCGTAACCCAGCCTCCTTTCCATAGGCCTTGCACCACACTGGGAAGTCACTGCATCCGACTTTAGTTCGTCAAGAAAAGAGAGGCGAAGTACCGCCCCTTTCGGTGGACCACATGGGACCTTATTTTGGAAAAAATATGTACGGTAGTCAACGAAGAGACAAATATTTTTTTGATCCCTTTTGAATTACGCCACGAATCACACATATGATGTTTGTCAATTTAAAGCTGAATTTTGCAAGTAAAGAAAGTCTCATTTAGTTTTGTGTGAAACCGCTCAGTGAACCACATCTCTCGTCTCGCACAACATACGTCTCCAACACTAGCTAGCGAGCTAACTTAGCTATGTTCCACGCACAAATGAACTGTTATCTTACCTGATGTATTTTATCCAGCGACTCCTGGTCTTTTTATCAGCCGGGAAGCGAAAGAACGAGCGAGACCCGTTGCTCGTATGAGTACATCCCAGTACGAAACACACATTAATCATAGTTTCAGCAAGAGACTTACTTTGCGACTTTTGGGTGTGTAGTCTTTCTAATTATGTATTTTCACAGTCTTACACTTAGTTATAGTTTTACAACAAACTGCGACTTTCTTGACTTTTAAATTGACAAACATCATATGTGTGATTCATGGCGCAATTCAAACAGGGTCAAAACAATATGTCTCTCTCCGTTGACTAGCGTTCATATTTTTTACGAAATAAGGTCCCATGGTGGTCCACAGGAAGGGGCGGGACTTCGCCTCTCTAATACTTTCCACATAACTTCCCCTATAAACACACATTTGACCCCATTGGTGACGGCCTGGCCAGGGTAGCGGTTTCTCACTGCTTCCAGTCTTTATGCTAAGCTAAGCTAATAGCCTTCTGGCTCTAGCACCATACATAACGCAAAGACATGAGAGTGGTATGGATCGTCTCATCAAACTCTCAACAAGAAAGCAAAAATGCTTATTTTCCAAACGTTGAACTATTCCTTTAAATCGAACATTTCATTAATACTTTTAATCTGTTATAACCTCATGTTCAGCAAACAGACCCCTTTTCCATTTTAACTTCCATGTTGAAATATGAATTTTATATTATTATAGGCCAGGAGACAAAAAAAGCAAAGTCATTTCATTGAACTAAGGTCTCTTTTTCATGTCTGATCCAAAGAATTGTTAAAATGACTGACTTTATACAATAGACTATACAAGTTAATGGTAAAAAAAAAATCAAAGAACATGCAGGAGAAAGTTTATTATGAGTTATGTATTGTGCTAATACCTTGTGATCACAGTAGCCTAACATGTACAAATAAAGAACGGTCACCTCAGGAGAATTATGACCGGATGTCAGGGGACACAAAGAATACTGACACACTAATAAATCATAATTATGACTCTTAATAACTCTTCAGTAACTGCCTGTCAAAAACATTCTGGATCAAACTGGAATATATTTAGAGGCAATAAAAAGATGAACATATAAGCTGTAATGTGCATCTGTTCTGTATAAGAAGTCAAGGTTGGATACAAGGTGACAAAAGCATGTTTTAGTTCATTCATTTATTTATTTTTTTACAAACAGTAAATGGCACATTTTCGTAAATAACACTTTAATATGACTCTCTCTTTAAATATATTTAATTTTTCATTTGTAACAATGTATGTTTTCCTTCTTGTAAAAGTACCTTTTGACAAATGACAAAAACAAATGAGACAGAAGGATATAAACAAGCATGCCACCTGCATATCAAACTCCGGAAAACTTGACACACGTTTTGCATCAGTAACATCTACTCTAGGTCTAAGAAGAACAATATCATTGCACATTATTTCTCAGTAAACGGCCATGAAACCAAATAATAACCATGCCACTCAAATTAAAAACCAAATATCATGTGCAAACGCCGTTCTCAAAAATATCTATACAAGTATGTACACTTAGAAACGGATGATATTCCCGGCTTTGTAGGAAGATGCTTGACTGTTCATTCAAGTCCTTAAATTTTCATTTAAATAGTTGAAGTCATGCTGCAGATAAAGCTCAACTTGACATGCAGATTCATTTAGCTATACTCTGTAATGCTTTGGTTGTAAATGAACTTTTAGTTAGAAGCAAGCATGTCACTGAAAATGATGTTTTTGAGGAATGATTGTCTTGCATCCAGGAGATTTAAGCGTGAGATGGCGGTCTAGGCTGGCTCCCATTTTAATGAATGAATGTCCCCCGTTGGTTCTTTGATTTAAAGCTCTGTAATGCAAACACAGACAGTTTCATTGTTTTTTCTTCTCTGTCACCTTTATCCTGACAGTCTGAAAGATATCAAATGAAATTTGTGCATCTCCACAAATACAACATTTCCTATATAATCCTTGAGGGGAGCAACATATAGCACTGACAGCTAGCGTCTTAAAATAGGTAACAGCAGTCCACATTCAAAAACATTTTCATTGGCTCCAGTTTTGCAAGTGAACCTGTCACCGTCTTTGCTACGCTATGCCCAACAGGGAAAATTGCGAGTCACCACAAAGTCACAAGCAATGCAGATTTAGGCAGAATATGCTGAAAACTACCACAAAGAAAAAGAAAAGCAGCTACAACAAAGACTGTGAAACTACTTATAAGTGGGAGGGTGAAGCCGGTGGAAGGCGATTCTCAGACTTTTTTTTGCGAAATTTGCCAAGCGACACAGTACATGCGAGTCTCACAAGAAACGTGGCTCAAAAAGAGATGTGCCGATCTATGGATGCATTCGGGAAAAGCATAGAGATGTTAAAAGATAAGGGGCAGAATAGAAATGTTTATTATTTGAGTCAAAATTGTAGACTACCTCTCAGCCTTGGTAACATGTCCCACATTGTCCCACACAAACATACTCTTTGTCCCTCATTTGTTTTTGTTGGAATCTGGTCGCCCTACCACCGACTGTGTCTCAAATACTCGCTGCCTTGATAACCCAGCTGCACACGGACCACAGAGAGATGTACCGAGGCTTTTCAGGTGGAGTTTAATCTAACATTAAGATATTTCTGTTTGATCCAGTTTGTCTGCTTGCTTCCGTGGCTGCAGAAAGGCTGTGTTTGTTTGCCAATTTGTTTCATATGTGGCAACAGGATGTTGAAATGTGCAGTGGACGGGATCACACAGATCCAAAACAAAAAGAAAAGGAGAACATACTGGCTGTAGCATTGTTGTTAGAGAAGCCAGTATTTAAATTCAGCATGTTTCTCTGATGACATATAATATGTCATTTTATGATGTATTACAGATAATATATTACATATCGGTCCTTTAAATTTGGCAGTGTGTCAATAAGAATGCATTAAATCCAAACTAGATCCAACTTGACACATTGCCTATTTATTTCCCCCTGCGTCCTCCCTTGGCATTTGGTTAGGAGATGGTGTCCGTGTCCATTCCTGGGATGTCAGCCAGTCCTACGGCTGATAGCTCCTTTGATATATGGAGGCTGATAGGAACGGTCAGCAGGACAGCCCAGACAGGGGGGTGCGGGAGGGTTTCTAAAATAACCCACCCCACCCCACCCTGCTGCTGCTGCAGCGGGTAGTTCCCCCAATCTCAGAATGGGCTGTGCGACGCGGATCAATTTGCCCGACCTCAGTTGTACCGCTCATTATAAATAGAATCGATCGGTTGTGTGCAGGCAGGCTTAAAGAGATCAGCAGATGTGCTTTATGTAACACGGGGTACGAAGGGAATACGATGTTGGGGGATCAGCTAACATTTCTTGGACTCACACGCGGCCTGAATTTAAAGACCTGAGACATGACTTGGCAAAAGAGAAAATACGCTGGACTTGATGATCGGCAGTAATCATACAGCATTATAATTTGTGGTTCAGCCTTTGGTACAGTGCTCTCAGAGAAGGAAACACATGGTTGTTTCTTTACTTTATATTTATGATCACAGGCTTCAGTACTAAAGTTACATTTTGAGGCAATTTGCATCTTCATCAGAGTCAAAACATCAAAGTGATTAAAGTAAGTAAAGAAACAGGTGCATGCTTCAGTTTCCTCCTGGGGCGAACTATCCACAGTATGAATGAGATGTAGTTTAAATTACACTTACATTCTATTATGTAAATATATATATCCCTCTCTTTATATATATATATATATTATTTATACTTACTGCTTTTGCCATGTCTATATGCTATTATTTTTATTATATGTAACATATGGTTATAAAACATGTAACAACTTGAGTATCTTCTGTTTACAATGGAAAAATACCAATAAAAAGAATTTTAAAAAGAAAAAAAAATAGACTTATAGTCTAAAACTACAGATGTGATTGATTTGTGATTATGATTTTTTTCCTTATTGATTAATCTGCTGATTATTTTCTTGATTAACAGATTAATTATTTGGTCTATAAAACATCAGAAAACAGTGAAAAATGGCCTTTATACCAAGCGTATAAAGGACCGAAATATTTAATTCACTATAATCTAAGACAAAGAAAAGCAGCAATTTCTTACTTTCGAGAAGCTAAAATGGTCAGCATTTTTGTTTGATCAATGACTTAATTTACCTCTGATCGACTAATCCTTGCAGATCTATTCGTGACTGAAAAGGTAAACGAGCTGTACATCTTTTTAGAGTAACAGAGATCTGAGTAATCTAATTTTTTCTGCTTGTGGTCTCACTTGACTCGGTACGATACTGTAAATTGGATCCCGGTACCCCTGAACTGAGAGCTGACCCTTTGGACCTTTGGTGTCAGTGACCCAACACCCCGGACAGGCCATTGGCCGTCCAGCATTTAGGTGATTTACTGGATCGTGTCTCTTTTGTGCACACAAGCATGTGTGTGTGTGTGTGTGTGTGTGTGTGTGTGTGTGTGTGTGTGTGCGTGTGCAGACGAGAACATTTCCCTGTATGTCAGAGATTAGTTACACTGGGCTGACATTACACGCCAGCCTGGTGAAGTTTGTGGAGGCAGTTATGTCAGCGAGAAGCTTTACCTTAATGTCAGATGTCATGGCCAACCTCTGCTATCGTTGACTTTGGCCTGGAAAGGACAGATTAAATATTAAGCCATAAGTAAATATACATCTTTAGCTTGGTCGTATACACATGGCTGCACAAGTTGCTCACACTTAATTTAAAGAGAAGAAACACACAGATTGATTTTCTATCAGCCTTTTCCATCACATTCTGTAGATACTAATGGAGGGAGCTTTCTTGTTTCAGTATCTTAACTGACTAAATGATATAAAGTTGCACTGAGTGTATGTGAGAGTGAAATGGCTCCAGGCGTCTAGCAGCCACCAGTTTTAAATAAAATAACAAAATGTCTGAACATTCTCCATGTTGTAGTGCTGAAGTAGAAAAAAAAAATCCCAAAATGGCACTGGACTGTATGTACTTTAAAATGAGGTCACCTTTCTTTAGGCAGTGTTGAGTTGCTCTGCTGCTGCTCTTGCTCAAGTCTGTAAGTAAGACGGGCAAATATTAATAACAATAATGCTTAGATGCAAGAAAAAGAGCAAGCATTAAAACTCTTAAAATATATATATAGTATAAGGAGAAAAAAATAATTAAGATGAGGTTTAATTAATGGATACATTAATGGATTGATGTATATAAGAGGGTTTTATTTATTGTTGTTAAACACTTAAAGTGAGATTATGTATCTTTTGAAAGAAGAAATAATACAATCCTCCTCCAAATTAAAAGTTGAATTCACAAGCATAACAACAACAACAACAACAACAACAACAACAACAACAACAACAACATAATACATAATACATTTTTATATAAAATTACATGAAAATCTACTGCTCACCTTTCCCTTTGTGTTCGTATCTTCTCGTCATCATACCTTTAAAAAATGAGAATAGAAAAGTCGGACTGATGTATCATTACATCAACATACTAACTACAGCATACAAAGAAGCTAAAAGTTCATTATAGGGCGCTATTGTAAATCATATGTTTACTGAGTTTAAGTATTCACTGCAGGTCTTCCCAAAGCCTCTGGTTAACTCACCCAGCTAAAATTCCAAGGCACAGCCACTCACAGTTTGATTAAAAAACAATATGAGTTTTTACTTTTTAGAAATCCTAAAAGGGTTCTCACACCTTTTTAAACATCAAATTCAAGAATTGTTTTAAGGACTTTCCAGGCCCAATTTCCTCAAATTAAAAAACAAAACACAGCATAGTTTGAGACACGGATCAAGGTTAATTACTGTTACAATACTATTAATAATAATAATAATAATAATAATAATAATGTGGTCTCTTCTTGTTCTCTAACGCAGCACAGCAAAACAAGTAAATAAAATATCAAAATAACTTAAATTTCTATTCTTGCAAAAAATATATAAATTCAAGCACTTTCAATGACCCATGTCTTTATCTATTTTTAAAAAAAACACAAATTCACAAACTTTCAAGGATTTCAAGGCCCCATGGGAACCATGTGCGTAGCACGTGAATGTCATGGGTTCTTTTAGTATTATGTTTGAGATACCTGATGTGTGCAACAAAAGACAGAAAGTCTGAATGCTGCTTTAGAGTAGTGACTGCTAGCATATTGCACATTATCTCCATCATCTACTGTTTCAGCTGTTCCAGTACATTCAAATAAACAGTGAGAACTACAAATGCTGACAATGACACAGACTAAATATTGATGAATGAAACACAGCTTGGCTCAGGTTGAGTTCTCTCAGGGTGTTGTTACTCTAAGCATGCAATCCATAACATGGGCTGTGATAGACGTGTTTAGTGTCTCAGTAGTGACCCTTGGTGGATCAGAGTACTTACTGCAACACACACTCAGGGATCTGCACATGCTCCATGGGGATGATCTGACTGAGCTCCTGCAGGGTGTGAACGTAACGGATCTTATCCATGAACTTCACGCTGCAGAAAACATCAACAACATGCAATTATTGTCACAAATTAATTATTGCAAAATGACTGACGGTTCAGACTTCCACTGTATTGTTAAATGCCCTCTCATTAATGACTTCTGGGTCAAAGTATGTAAAGAAATTGACATTATATTTAAGAAAGAATTGTCCCTCGTACCTATTTGGTGGATTTAAAGACTGTCCCTACAGTCTCACATTGGATTCAAAGTGTTATTGAACTTATTCCTTTAGAAGATAAGCTTCTGGCTTAAGGACAAACTTTTTTTTCACATCTGGGGCCCTTTTCTGGTCTATATTGGAGATAACGGGGCCCAGGCCCAACGGGCGCAGTTCTGATGTCGGACTCTGGCAGACCGTTTTTGTGTCAAATTATTGATTTCTTAAGTAAGTAGCCGTGTATTAAGTGGGATAATGTACAGTGAGCCGGCCTGACAGGGCGAAGCAAGACGTGCAGCATCGCCCTGTCAGGGTTTATTTCACAACAATGACCGGCTCGCTGTACATTATCCCTTACATATAAATATATATTTGTATAAACCTTCTGTCCCCCCCTTTTTATGTATGTGTATGCGCATATATATATATATATATTTTATATATTTGTATTTTATTTATTATTGTTTATTTATATATTTTATTTGATTTATTTGATTTATTTTGTTTTTGGCTCTCGTGTGTGGAGAATGTGTTCTGTGTTGAGGGTAAGTTGGAAAAGAGGGTATATATTTCTATTATGCTCCTTAATCCTTGATTTTTTGACCCTTTGGAAATCAATAAATATACTCTTTAGTATATATCTATATCAGTGTCATCAAGGCCAGGCCTTGTAGCAGAGCTCTTTATGTTCTGTGATGGTCTGAATCGATACACAACTGGATCATTATGTCATGACTTTAATGTATCTTCTGCCTGTTCCTTAGATGTGTTTGGAGAAGAGGTTCTTCGCCACTCAAAGATAGACTGATGAATTACAAACCACACTGAATGTACCCTCACCTGATGAAAGGTCTCGAGATGGCCAGGACGGTCCGGATGAACCACGTTGGGTGAGCGATGAGGAGACACTTTAGATTCTTCCTCAGTCTGCAGGAGACATTCAAGTGTTTGTGATGCTTTCCTCCTTCTAATAATCATTTTAATCATAATATCATCATTTATCTTTAGCATCAACAACATTAGTTTTACATTCTTGATTCTATTGTCATTTCCATCACATTTGCCCAAACTGTTTTGATATGTTGTCTGTCTTACTTCCTGTCAATCATCTGGTAGCATCTCTTCAGCCAGCTGATGCCGGGCATCTTCCTGCGAGGAGTCGCTCCGTTCAGGTAAACAATCATGTAATCTTCTGCCACCAGCAGCTCCAGGCTGCTCACAACGTACCTGAGGACAGAGCAAACAAGCTCAGATCGGACTCAGGACTGTACAGTAACATACAAGATGAAAACTCTTTACTTGACCGAATTCCTATGTTCACATTAAGTGGAACCAATCCAGATATGTACTTCACAAAGTAATGAAGCCAAGATAAGTGTTGTTAAACTTATTCATCTTTCATTACCAGCATGTAATGTCAATACTCATTTCAAATAGGATTCGACATGCATATTTTATGGAGACATGTTCTCCAGTCACGTCCTTTGATCAATTATACAGTGAAGAAAAGAATAAAGTAGAAGAATATTGTTATAAAAAGGCGCATAATACAGCATGCTACTGTCAAAGAGTCCCTTAAGAGACCAGAGTGGATCTTACAGAAAGAGATTCTCCATGATGTACGTGTAGTCCTCACAGCCGCTGTCAGGGAGGTGGCAGGATGCAAACACGATGATGGCATTCAGACCCTCGCCATAGTAACCTGAAAGAGGAGAGAGAGACACACACATTCAGTATGATGGCAGCTGTATTGGCAGAGTGGTATGACGCTGGCTGCATCATCATGAGGTCTGAAAAACTATGAAAACCCAAAAAATATTATGTGCCAAAATTACTTTATTTGCGTGTTGTATTTCAGTTGTATGTTATATCAGTTGCTCACAACTTTTCTTTTTAATGTTTGCTTTCATTAATGATTTGCTTGTTGTGGGTTGGGTCTGGTTAACGTCATTAAACATATTTTCAATGTGAAGCACGTGAGTTTCCCTTTCTGCATGAAATGTGCCGTATAAATAAGTGCTTTTCTTTTCTTTTCTTCCTTTACAAGTTCTAATGTCCTTTTATGGTCTATATGTTTTTTCAGGCTTTTCCACTCTGATAGGACTATTACATTCCTGGTGAAGACTTGTAATAACTGGTACAAAAGCTATTCAGAAGTTCAAATATTTAGCTCGTACAAAAATCCAAAGGCTCTTTTAATTCTATTTTATTCATGTTTAGCACAGGTGAATTAAATGCACTAAGGTTTTTCTATTATTTCGTCCACCATGCACTACATTTATATCAATGAGAGTGGACAAAATAATAGAAACACATGTCAGTATAATACAGTTTAAAAACACCACAAACTACATCCTCTAAAATGATCATAAAGTTGAGAACTTAGAGAACATTTTTAAGAGAGACAATCATTTATCCATTACCTGTAATTGCTTTTAATCAGGAAGCTGAAGAGCTATGAAATAGCATACCAAAGCCTGGTTGAAAGCATTTTATGATTTAACACAACAGCATGGTGTTGAGTGCCAAGAGCAAAAACAAGTTCTCCAAGATAGTTAATATTGCAGGGAAGTTGATTGGCAAGTCAGAGAAAGAACTTTGCAATATATTTGACAGTGCTGTACACAGGAATGCTAAACATATAGCTGCAGATACCTCACATCCACTACACTCAAAATCGGAGCTGCTTCCGTCTTACCTTCGATTTAGAGTCCCAAAGGTCAGCCGCAACATAAATAAGCAGTCTTTTATTCCCCATGCCATACAGGCTTTGAACTCAAAATGACTTCATCAGGGAAAACTTTATTTAAATAACTTGACATTATTTTATAAGATGTGCTCTCTTTTATTATTTATATAACGAGCTGCTACATGCCCATTGTACTACTGTATATACTGTATATTTGCATGTATTAATGATGTGTTTTGTTATGTGTATTGTATGTAACTTTTCTGTATTCATAAGTCAATGACAAATTTCCACTGAGGTGGACAATAAATCTATCTATCTAAGTTGAATCAATACCGCTCGAAACTCGAAACTCTTCTTCCAAGTTCATAATATTTGCATAAAAAACTTACTGCTATATCATCAACTTTGATCTAAAACTGTCCTGTTAGTACTGGTGTTTCAAAACTAATTTTGGATGAATCCTAACACACACACAAGCTCCCCGTACACACAGACACTCAGGTATTTAAATACAAGTACACACTGGTTTACTTACCTCCATGTGTAACCACCCTCAGGTACGGTCGGATGACCTGCATGTCAATCCGCTGCTCCTGGTCACCGATGATCACTGTTCGCCACAGACGACCTGATGAGTCTCTCTCCTCTTCACTTTCACCTGGAAGACGCTTGGCAGTGGCCACAGGAGTGTCATCTGGACACAAGGTGACACAAAGATGGTCAGAGTGTTTAACCTTCCTTCCCCACCTGCCTTCCTTAACATTTTTTAAGTTAGTATGAGGCAGATAAGGGTCAAGGAGTTGGAACTTGCTATCACTGCCTGCGATAAAACCTCAACGTGATTCATAGCTTGTAACTAAGACTGCCCCCTCTTAGTCGATTAGTTGACTAAACTGTCGTTTGGTCTTAGTCTACGAAGATTTCTTTAGTCGATTAGTTGTTTTTTATGATTTTTCATGCTGAATGACTTATTTCCAAGAAAGTTATGAGCACATCTCTGGTATACACAAGGTTTAAAGCAGTGATTTTGTGTGAGTCTTTGTGGATTACATCAACTAATCGATTAGTTGACAAAAATCGTATGAGTGTTAGTTGACTGAGAATTTCTTTGGTCAAGGACACAGAGGACAAAGCAGTGATGGAAATATTTCCTTAAGAATTAAAACTTTCAGCTGCTTTAGACAGAATTTGGTGAATTGAGAAAAGCAGCCTTGACTTTCTAGCCAAGCAGTGATCACGACATTCAGTGTTTGTTTTCATTTTTGCTGTATTTGACAGTTGGGTGGACAGCCGGAGGGAGATAACGTATGACGTCTGAGTCCCTTGACCTTAAAAAAATGTGTGCTTTCCTCAATATTGATCATCTAAAGTTGTCAATATCATTTGACCTCCGTCTGACCTTCCCACTCCAGCTCGTTGCCATTGTTGATGAACTCCAGCGAGTCGGTCTCATCAGGAGTCTCGATGTCGTCTACGTTGATGTCCAGGTCGTCGGGCGTTTCCAGAAACTCATCAGACAGCACCGACCCCTCGCTCTGATCCAGGGACAGGTTCATGTCGGGGGCGACCAGAGTGCGACGCTTACGCTGGGCCATGGACTCGCCCACGTTCAGACTGGTGGGAGGATCTGGACAGGCGGGCCAGTAAAGTTTAGATACAGTATATAGCAGAGGTGGGACCAAGTCATTGTTTTGCAAAGTCACAAGTAAATCTTTACACTCAAGTCGAGACAGACAAGTCCCGTGTCCTAAACTTTGAATTTTTAGTCCTAAACAAGTCAGAAAACGCTCATCAAATGTAATGCCATTTTAAAGGTATAATATGCAACAATTTCCTAAAAAACAATGTAGAGACTGATACAAAAATAATCCCTCTCAATCATCAATTATGCCCCACTAGAAGTGTGGTGTGCTACCTCTATCTACAGAGACCCTGCAGCCCTCTGCCTGTATTTTCTCTTTTATTTTTGTTTTGATTTACTCGGGACACTTCTGGTTGTCTGCAAACAGCCTTTGGGCCCCACGTGGGGGTGTAACCCCCAGCAAATAACAGCACGCCGCCCGTTCAGGTGGTCAAACACCACCGCTTTGTCACGCCTCAAGTCCCACAAGTCCCCCTTTAGATGCTTTGCGGCCGTATTTGATGGATGAGAACGGATTTGTTACATCGCTGTGAGTTCCCCTGTTCCTCTGTCTCTCCTCTGCTGTGTGCTGCTGTGTGCTCGGTGTGTCAGTTTGACCGAGGCACACACACACCAGGCAGAGAGGACAGCCTGCCTTTTGGCTGCATTCATTCAAAATCCGGCAACTCGTCACCTTCCCGCAGGGTTGTGCAGAGGTGTGCACAGTTAGTCGCGTGTTTATTTGTGTTTTAGAAGGTAACTACCGTGAAACAATAAAAAAACAAAACGTTTTATTTCTCTGACTCACTGCTTTATACCCACTAACAGCACTCTCTCTCCGTTCACTCTATAGCTCGCTCCACCATCGCTGCTCTCTCTCCATCTCGGCTCGTGGCCAACTTTGAATGCTGTGTGTTTACAAACACCAACCGACAACTGTTACATATTACACCTCTAACAACAGAGTAATAATATATTCAATTTACAAAAATCATGAATGCTTTTTAAATTTCTTAAAACAAGTGTGTATCATAAAAAAAGATCTGGGGAATTAAGTGTTGACTTTCTGGGGATGGATAGCGTTAACGTGAGTTGATCCAGGAAATGAATCGATTTGTGGCACACTTTTTAAATATGATACTTTTTCATCTTTGGGCTTGGGGGGAAGGTATCAAGTTTAAAGTCAAAAGGCTCAAAGTCCAAGTGAAGTCATGGCGTTAAAGTCCAAGTTGAGTTGCAAGTCTTTTTTTGATTTTGTCAAGTCGAGTCTAAAATCATCAAATTGATTGCGACTCGAGTCTGACTCGAGTCCAAGTCATGTGACTCGAGTCCACACCTCTGCAACAGTATATAGTTAATTATATAGTTAATGCTGTGTATTTATTCCACTTACTGGTTCTGTTGTCAGTGAGGCCACATGAAGAATCAACATATCCATCCTCTGGTAGTGGCCTGCAGAGAAAGACATCAATATACAGCATAAATACAATACAGTAGAAATACAAAATAAAATGACATACAGTATATAGGAATCATAGTTTCTCTTTGGCCTTTTGTTTTTCTGTTACTAAGTTAATGATTGCTTTGGTCTTTTTGTAATTGCTAGTTATAAGCATTAACATTAAAATCAATTTGCTGTGATAAAAAAGTGAAATAAACTATAAAGTGTGAGCAGTCGTTCCGAGCATTTTAGCTCTCAGTCTTTTGTTGTTGGTGTGGTGCTATTATTTAACAACAGTGTGTCCTTGGAAACAATATGTGTTGTTTGAGAAAAACCAGTAATTACCAACTCCCCTCTGACATTATAATAAGACAGCTGAACCCTCAGTGCTGGGGGCACATGAGGGCTAGATTATACTGTAGTAGATAGCACACACACACACACATACAGAGACAGAGAAACACACACACACACACACAGAGAGAGACGGAGAAACACACAGACATTAACACAGTCTTGCATGCATAGACATACACGCCCTAAAATACCACAAGTATGGGCGAGCTGATGGAGCTGTTGAGATAATTGCTGTTATTATGTTGTCAGTAGCTTTGTCGAGGTAAGTTAAAGACAATTCCCACAGATATTCAAGAGTGGATTAAACAGTGAGAAGAGAAAAACTATTTACTGTGTAAAAGCAGTTTCTCTTCTATAGGACTCCTGTTCAAATTGTTATATGTGCCCATTACTCTTCTTATCTAATAACATTTATTTGTATTGTATAAACTTTAGCAGACTGAGCTACCAGGATATTTTATAAATACCGTAACAACTTGCAGCAGATATAGTGTGAAACTACTATGTAATAAACTCTAAATATGTTGTGAATACACTGGATGTCCTTATAAATAATCTGTTTCTCCTGCTCAAACACATTTCTCTCTGCTGCAGAAATGATTCTTGCCAGTTAAACAGTGGTTGGCCGACTATTTTTCCATTGCTGGACACCGTGACGTGTTTGACTTGTCCTCATTTTTTAGTTCTCTGTGCAAGCTGCTATTTAGTTCACTGGCATGATCCGACATAATCATGTAACACTACATCAAGGAAAGAACACACCTGCTGCCTTTCACCATTCAACACACGTGACTAACTTCCCATCATAGCTGGGCCTGTTTGTCAAAGCCTCCTCACAAATCAGACAAATTGCTCACACACACACACACAGAGAGAGAGAGAGAGAGAGAGAGAGAGAGAGAGAGGAGTACCTGGGGAAGTCTTCATCCTGCCACTCGTCCTTAACCTCCATGTTGTCCATGCGTAAAGTGGCTTCTGCTGTACCCATCCTCTGCCAGGGAGGACGGGCTTCAGCTCACTGTGGTTGACAAACAAATGAAACAATGTCATTCAGCAGGAAACCACGCGTTAAAATATTGTTAAAACATACAGTACCTGCAGCTGTCTTAAAGGGGCACTCCACCTATTTTACGCAACCCTGATGACTTCATCAGAATAACCGGAATTTTGAGACTTATAATAATTGAGATAAACCTACGACAGACAGCCAGCGTTCAAACTGAAGGTGTGGAGTTTGGAAGAACAGGGTGTTTACCAGACAGGGAGGGTTTAATTAAAGACACTATCCGGTTGCATTATGGGAAATGTAGGATTCAGTGTTTTTGGAGCTTACTTGGACCATACTAGGGATGAAAAATTAGGATACATTTTTTCATTAAAGATTCAATTTTTACCGTTTCTTTTTAAATCTGTCAGTCGTGTCAAACAACCTTATGGAAGCGGTATACTAAATTGCTAGAGTACCCCTTAAGGCTTCAGTAGGTAGAATTGGAGCAAATATGATTAAAAAAACATATTTTTATAAAACAATCACTATATTCTGACAGTAGTGCATGAGACAGGTAATCTGAAAAAAATCATGTGCCTCTGTGTCCTCCGGTGCTCCTAATGGCATCTGCAAGATTTCACAGACCGGAGGAAAACAAGCAATCAGAGCCGAGCTGGAGCCTGCCGTCTCTGAGCAGCTGTCAATCACTCGCAAACTCCGATCAAACGGTCAAACTAGGCAGCGCTGATCAAATATGAATCAATATTCTGTTTCTGTAATGCCTATTTCTCACCTCAAATGTTTTCAGAATCATCTTGTAGTGTACTGTTTAGCTGTAAAATGATAAAGTTTGTGACCTGGCAGCCATGTTGAGATCAGTTGAGGAAATACCAAGCACAGCCCACCAGCCGGAGCAAACTCATAGCTCATGAACAGCCAATAGGAACGCTCTCTCTCTGAAATGACCTGTGATTGGCCAAAGTCTCCCGTCACGGGCTAGAATTTTGAAAGCCTGAAAACAGAGCCATGAGGAGGTGCAGAAGTCTAGTTTTCTCTCAGAACACTTGAATTACAATATGCTGAAAGGTTATTATGGATTTTTTGCTCAATGATGCCAAAAATATTCTGCAGGTTTAAAGAGGCCAAGTAAAAGCCAACTTATCCACAATATATAGCTTTGAGGAGCTGTTAGAAAACGTAACATGGGCGTAATGACGAATCCAACATGATACACAGCATAGAAAAAAGTCAATTTCTTGAAACACTAGTGCTATTTTGCCATGGTAATAATTGTCACGATGTCATAATAAATACAAAAATGTCAAAACTAAGTCCCAGTGGATTTCCTTTCCCTACATCTCTGGGGAAAGAGACAAAAATATAACACCACATTGCTCATACAGCCCCTCAGGGCGATACGAGAAAATCATCCGTGCTGCCATAACGCAGATAGTCATCTGAACCTCCATATTTTACATAACCAAATCAGAAGTCTCCACCTAAAGCCTTTTCTTGGTATGTGACGTAAAGCTTTACTGCGTCTCGTGTTTGTGTCGGTGGTTGTTGAGAGCTGTCATACAAGGATCAGCCATGCACAGAGTGAACATCATGCGCGAGTCTCGTGTCAGAAATGTGCGTATGGGGGGATGAGTGTCCATACATCACTGTCCCAGCCAGAGTTCATGCTGCGGTAGACGTTACCACAGTCCATTTGTCCACTGGGATGGCACTGATGTGCTATAGTGAGACACATCAGAGACTAAAAAAAGCTGAGGTCTAAAAGGCACCGGCCCTCAGGCTACATGCTGCTGTGTTGTGATTGGATTACAAACGATGGAGGAGAGTGTTTACACTGTGCTATCCCATAAGAAAGTCGCAGTGTTTGATATGAACTTGATGGGGGAAATCCTTAAACATCACTTTGATAAAGATCCTTTTGGCTAAGTCACACGTTGAGTCTCCTTCCTCTGTTCTCTGTTCACTCTAATCTTTAAAAGCTTTGTGAAACAGATTGATCATTCTCCCTGCTAAATAAAGAATGAAAGAGGGGTGTGCCTTGCTGAGAATAAAGTGGAAAATTCACACGGAAACCGGCGCAGATCAGTGCGTGTGGTCTGCTGTCTGTGCAGATGTCTCTTGCCGAGGCTCAGCTGCTCATACAGTGAACTGCTGATTGATGGACACAAAGTAATGTTGCAGGAGCACGTGTTTGGTAGGGATTTGAGTCCAGATGGCAGAGCAGCCTTCATTTCCCAAACACTATCTCGTGAGCTATTCACTGTGTTGTGTTTAATAAACCAAACACCTAATAATCTGTCTCAGAGGTGGAAAGCAAATAGCTGCAAATGCTATATGTGGAGTGCATTTTTGTTTTGTTTTTAAGTCTCTTTCTTTGAAAAGCAGATTTTAAGTGGAGCAGTAGAGCTTCAACTTGAATAGAACATCACAGCATTCCTTCCCCCTCTGCATTTGGAAACATTTACATGGCTTGCAGCTTGGAGATAAGCATCAATAGAGCCACTGATGATAAAAAAGGCAAGGCGAGGGGATACATCACGAGTGCAGCCTTCCTCAACTTGTTTTGATTGCAAATTTACAGACAAGAAAAGCCCCAGTTATTTGGCTTCAAATCTTAAGTATTTCTTCATAACATTAAATATTTATGACTAAATAAGCAGCAAGCAAATGTAAAAACATATTTAGGGTATCATTTAATAAGAGTTTAACACTTGAAAACTCAGCTAATCCGCTTCATCAGGACTGAATGGCTGTGGTTTGATCAGATTAAATCCTGATAGGTGCACGAAAGTGACCACCTTTTTTCCAAATGAGCTCTGTCCACTTCAAGCAAGTGAGAAGAGAAACAGAGAAACATAAATATCTAATGTAAAATAATAAAAAAAATTCTAAATTTGGCAGGAAAAGGTGTGTTCATGTAGGTTACTTATATAAAGAAGCTGACTGAGACATTTTCAGGGCCTTAAAATGTGTGTGAAAGGAGAGAAGCTACTCTGTCACGACTGCCATCCTTTCCTTATCTGACAAATGGAAACAGACACCGTCTCAGTAATTTGAATCACAAACAGTAGCATAAAGAAACAAAGCATTAAATATGTAATTGATGGAGAATCTACCCCTTGAAGAAAGGCATTTTATCCAGCCAAAACCAGACAAATCATGGCTCATGTAAATGTACTCACATAGTGTGATGATGAGGAAGACTTCCTCTTCGCCGTGTTGACAGCTTCCCTGTTTTGCTTTCAGACGCTCCTCTTTGTTTTCCTCCTTCTCCTCCTTAAATCTGCCTGAGCAGAGTGAGGGTCATCACTGTTTACATCTGCAGGTGGGACACTGGTGTGCTCAGGATCTGGGCTGCTGGATGATTCTTGCTGTTCACTGTTGCTCCTAATGGAGGCTGAGAGAGAACTCGTATCCTCCTGTAGAGAGAGAGAGAAGGGTTAAGAGGAGATTCGGGGTCATCAAATATCAAACACCATCCTGCTCTCATCTTTTCAGTCTCCTCTGCCAGTCAGATTCCACGCTGCATTTTGCTCCAAAGATAATCCTGCCCTTTTAGCTTGTCTCATGATGATCACCCTCTCTCTCTCTCTCTTCCTCCCATTTATTTCTGCTGAATCCCCCATCCTCCCCGCCTCCTCCCTCTGCCACCACTAATGCCCCCACCCCAGGCTCTAATCCTGATGTGATGATGTCACCAGTGTGTGTTGTGGTGGTTATGTAATCACACCTGCCTACCTTCTCTTTGAGGCTGCAGGGTGTCAGGATCAGCTGTTTTCCTTCTCCTCACGTTCAGTCCATTTTGCATCCATGATTTAACATCTTTCTATCCTCCTATGAGCTGGGAGAGATGGACGTTTCTACTTCACCGCCGTTCCCTGGCAACAGCATCTTCCTCCCTCACAGTCTCTCTCTCTCTCTCTCTTGCTTTTTCTCATCACCTCTTTTAAGCTCTCTCGCTCTAGATGAAACCCCTCCTCCACATGAATTCCCCTCCTTTTCTCTTGCTCCCATAGCTGTGATCCTCCCTCCCTTTCTCTCCTCACAGCTGCACTGAGCTCTGGGCGATGTCATGACACAGAGTGGCTTCTCTCTCTCTGGCATTGCACTCATCGCCCAGTGGGGGCAGCCACACTTTCCTATTCTTCTCCTGCCATTGGCTGCTTGACAGAGAAAAGCATTTCGGGTGTGTTTACAGTTTTCTATTAATAACGGTACTTTGCACAGCACTGAAACACTGCAGCATGCCCAGACTTGTGACTAAAAGCATTCGTTTCCCCCAAAGATCCAGTATCGCTGAAATGCTGAAAATAGAGTAGATAGCTTTAGGTGTTTAAGAACATACCAACATTGTTTTGATGGCTCATTTTAAACCTGCAGTAGGCAGAATGTTTTTGACATTATTGGGCAAAAATGCCATAATAACCTTTCAGCATATTGTAATTCAAGTGCTCTGAGAGCATTATTGGCTACTATGGCCTCCTCATGTTTTCAGGCTTTAAAAATCTAACCCGTGACGGGAGACTTTGGCCAATAACAAGTCATTTCAGAGAGAGAGAGCGTTCCTATTGGCTGTTAATTCAACGGAGGTAGCTGTCAATTATTCCCAAACTCCAATCAAATGGTCAAACTAGGCAGCGCTGATCAAATATGAATTAATATTCTGTTACTGTAATGCCTATTTCTGTCCTCAAATGTTTTGTTTTTTTCAGAAACATCTTGTAGTGGTCTGTTCAGCTGTAAAATGATAAAGTTTGCTCCGGCTGGTGGGCGGTGCTTGGTATTTCCTCAACTGATCTCAACATGGCTGCCGGGTCACAAACTTTCTCATTTTACAGCTCAACATG
This sequence comes from Adelosebastes latens, assembly GCA_916700685.1. Classification (NCBI taxonomy): domain Eukaryota; kingdom Metazoa; phylum Chordata; class Actinopteri; order Perciformes; family Sebastidae; genus Adelosebastes; species Adelosebastes latens. The sequence continues at coordinate 8,015 of CAKAKR010063993.1, read as the reverse complement.
TCTCATGCACTACTGTCAGGATATAGTGACCGTTTTATAAAAATAAGTTTTTTGAATCATATTTGCTCCATTTCTCCCCACTGCTGCTTTAATATAAGTTAGTAAATTGTCAGCCTTTGTATCTTATTTCAAAGAAAGGCTTGCCCAGCTTTAAATTGTGCCGTATCTTGTTTTGAATACTTGGCTATCTACAGATTTTTTCATAGTTAATAAGGTGAAATGATCTTGTAATGTTCTGTTTTATTTTTCATAATAAACTGTACACTCCTGGAGGTTTTTGCAGAGAAAACACACAATCTTGTTTCAGTTCCAGGCCCACACTGTATTGTGTTTACTTTTATTAAGTATTAAATAGTTCTCTATGTATTTATATGCAACGCCCATGTGTAACTGGGTCACTGAGATATTTTTTTGTCTTGTGTGTTGACAGTCCTGCCACCAGATGGTGGTAGAGTGTTCGCTATGAAAGACATCTGCAATGCCATAGATACTTGGGTTGGACTGACCTCTTGATAACCTCATTTAAAGCCTGTGTTATGTTTTACAAGGTTGATATATGTTGCATTCTAACGTATGGGCTGTTACCTTAAAGTCTTGTAGACTATTCAACAATGTCATAAGGAGTTAGAGAATAAAATCGAAGAGTATAGGATAGTAGTTGATGTTACTAATGGGGATACAAAACACTTTCTCTCTATATCTAAAAAACAAACAAAAATACACTAACCTAACCTAAGGCCTGTGACAAATGAGACAAATGTCATTCAAGAAAACACCAGTTACAGTATACAGGCACAAACTGATATATATATTATAATTAATAACATCTATGCTCTATTTGTAAATATTGTCAGCCTATACTAGTTTTATCAAATCCTTAAGTTTAAACATTTTATATCAAACATACTGTACATAGAACACCATCAGGATGTGTACTGTTAATTCCTCCTGCTCCGCATGTACTGAGGGTTATGTCTCCATCACTCCTCCTGATAGCAGCTGAAGCAGGGGCAACTAATTCACTTCCTAACCTCTGTTCCACTAACACATGCAAGTCACAGAGAGTTTCTTTCATTGTTTTTTCTGAAGAGCTAAAACATGTTCCTGGGGATAACTGTCCATATTGTAAGCTAAATGATTATCTACTACTACTGTATACTGGGTAGTAAAAAACACCTCATCAATTTAACAAAGACAAAAAACAAGTATTTTGCTATCATGTCACATGAATCTTAGCCATTGGACACAGATGCTGTCAAGCCTCATGCAGCTCAGATCAGGGAGCTTTCTTCCACCAAGTTTTGTTCTGCAGGACTGGAGCGCTGCAGCTCATGTCTGGACAGATGCTGTACTACACCCACACCGATACAGTCACCCAGCACATTGATGGTAGTCCTTAGACGATCCCTAGAAACAAACCAGAAGATTTGAGGTTGTAGTAGGAACTTGTCAGTGTGACTTTAACACAACTACACACAAGTTTAGGGTGGTTACAAAATGTAAAGTTACTAGTCATAGTTTTAGAATTCTTGCCATTTAAAATAGAAACGATAAAAAGTTAGTTTCTACACTTCAATACTATTGTATTTTTCTACTTGTAAACAGACCTCTGAAAAAGTGAAGATAAAATGATCAAACTTTCCAAAAATGTTCTCACTCTCAAGATCTGAAACTGATATTGGTTGCATGTGCACTCACAGGATCCAATCCACCATAATGAGCAGTGATATGTCTTCAGTGGGCAGTCCAGCTGATTCCAACACAATCATCATGGTTACCATGCCGGCCTGTGGGATGCCTGCTGCACCAGTGCTTGCAGCTGTGACAATCAAACTGAACAGGAGAAACAGTGATGGTTACGTAATGTAATCCTTGTTAGTGTATAAGAAAACAGGCACAACCCATTAACAGTGCACTTAGTCTTGACCACTTATGTTTGTGGATCCACATACCGAAATGTTTCTTTGAGAAGAAACCTATGGGAACTAGTCCGATGTAAGAACTCTAATTTTCCATATCTTCATCTGCTGATGCCTTATTTATACTTCTGCAGAAAAGCTTGTGAAGAGCTTCCACAGAGCCACAGAGATAATTTGCGGAGCTCGCAGAGATACACTGCGCACCAAAACACGCACAAAAACACGCCACAGAAGTTTGATTGGGCATCAGAGCCGGGAGGTGGCATTTCCAGACAAGTACCTCACATCCATTACAACAACAACGACCTTATTACGTCCAGACACAGGAGCTCCTCCTGATCAACCAACTTTTCCATAATTGTTTTTCCAGCCATGGAGATTCGTTGGGCCAAACTTATATGGAACTATTGACTCATGGCTATCAAATAAATGAAAGACCAACTGACAAAGGATTTGAAAATCCCGGGTCCAAAACAAAATGAAATAACATGCTACACGTAATCCTTCACAGTACCATGTATGCCTGGCGTGCGTGAGATGTGCCTGCACCAGCCCGCACAGAAAGCATAGGCGCACAGCGGCAGGAATATATAAATCAGGTATGTGTTCGGTAACTCATGGAAATAAGTTAATGGATTAATTAGAGAAAAATATTTGAGCAGTCTGAGCTCAATGTGGTTTGAGCTTACCTGAGGACAATGATCTGACCCAGGTTAAACTCCATATTATTAACCTGGGCAATGAATAATGCAGCTACAGCTTCATAGAGTGCTGCACCATCCATGTTCATTGTGGCCCCAATAGGGAGCATGATGCGTGTCACTTGTTTGTCCATGTTGTGATTTTCCTCCATACAGTAGAAGGTAACAGGTAGGGTTGCCGAACTGTGAAAAAACTTTAGGTTAGCAGAGAACCGGGGCTACCCTGGCAACCTAAAGCTCTCTTTCAAACCATGCTCGGTATCTCACTATAGGACATGTAGCCCACTCCAAAGCCCATAACGCCTCGACACCTAAAGCCCTCCCCATGGGCTAGCAACACGCATTTAATAAGAACCCACACTCAGCACTGAGTGAGCCAGTGAAGGTGCAGTCACGTACAGGTGGTAAAACCAAATAAATGTGTGTAGGGATGCCCAACTGGCAGCAGCACAGATGTCATTCACAGAAATGCCCTGAAAAGGGCTCATGACATGGCCAAATTCCTGGTGGAGTGAGCCCCGTTTCCGGGGGCTACAGTCCACGACTCTCATAAGCCTAAATTATAGCCTCCACCACCCAATGTGCCAGGCGCCGGTGAGTCAGAACCTTCCTTTTGTAAGAAGGGGCCCAAAGGCTGAAAGAGTTGGTTACTCTTCCTTAATCCCTTGGTCCTGTCGACATTGACGCATACAGCTTTAAGACAGACAGAGTGCGTTTAGCCGCCTCTCCCTCTCCCCTGCAAAAAGGCAGTGGGTGAAAGCAAACAGCTCCAGCATGGGGCAGCTGTAAAAAGACTTGCTAACTTTAGGGCACAAAAGCTGGGTTAGGGCACATTACCTTCGTATAGTCAGGGGAAAACTGCAGGCAGGATGCGTGCACAGACAACACATGTAACTCACTTATCCGTTTAGCTGACATCAGTGCCAGCAACAGGAAAGTTTTGAGAGGGCAGCTTTAAGACAACACATTCCATGGGTTCGAAAGGCAACCCTGAGAGTGCCTCCAAAACAGTAGGCAAGTCCCGTGATGGAACTAAAGGTTTGCATCCGATGGGCTCCCTTCATAAACCTCCTTATTAGAAAATGCTGACCAACCAGCACATTCCCAAAACCCACATGGCAGGCTGAAATCAAAGCCAAATAAACCTTAATGGTGGAAAAAGCTTTACCACTGTCCAATAAATCCTGCAGAAGGGATAAAACCTCCTGAACAGAGCACTAGAACTAAATAATGGCTCTAGCCTCGCACCATTTCTCAAATACGCACCATTTATTGTGATATTATTCATGCGTAGATGAAGCCCTCACACTTTGAATAGTCTTAATCACTCTCAACCGGAGATCCGATTTGTTCAGATTTACCCTCTCATGTACCAAGGCCAGAGAGCCAGCTGTTCAGGGTGTGGGTTAAAATCTGTCCCAGCGCCTGTGACACTAAGTCTCTGCGTAATGACAGTGGCCATGGCTGGCCGTGAAGAAGCCATACTAGCTCTGACTCTACGGTCTGCCGGGCCAATACGGGGCAATCGGAATCAAGGACAGCCGCTGCTCCCTCACTTTGATGAGTATCGGAGCTATGAGGCTGAGCGGGGGAAATGCATACAGCAGCATGTTTGGCCATGGATGAGCCAATGCTTCCGTTCCCAGCGGTGCGTCTCTGTTTCTTAGCAAAAAGAACAGAGGACGCTGCGTGTTTTCGTGCGATGCGAAGAGATCTACAGATGCTCGGCCAAATCTCTTCCACACCAGGTGATGCACTTCGGGGTTGAGCCTCCACTCGCCGTTACGAGGATTTCCTCTGGAGAGCAGATCTGCCCCATTGTTCAATACGCCGAGGACATGCGCTGGGCCCAAGGACAGCACATGCCCCCTACCGGTTTATGTAAGGCATCGCTGCTGTATTGTCTGTCCTGACCAACACATGACAATCACTGTTTTCCTCATAATCACCATGCCCAAGGGGATGCCGGTGGTGAACACCCCCGGGTCTCTCTAATGACAGAGAGTAAGGACAAATTCCTGGGAAACCCACATCATCTGACTGAGATGATGTTGTACGTCCAGACGTGAAGAGGACACCCAGCGCTGGAAATCCCTCATTCTCAATAAAACATGAGGAATGACAGAAATGAATGAGGCCTTCAACCCTGTCAGGTGGAGGCAGTCTCGTAATGAGACTGAGTTTCTCGTTCCGAAAATAAACAGACTTAATTTTGAGGCCCAAATGCTCTATATTCTGAGAAGGAGACAAGACGGTTTTTACGTTACACAGCGCTCACTGGGACACTGGTGTGAAACTTCACCTCTCCTCGTGGGGAAGAGGACACTGCCAGCCTGTCTCCGGGAGGCTTAGAGCACGGATCTCACTTAATTGCGGTGGTGGGCGAGGTGTTGGCTTCGGGGGGAGACAGAGACTGAACGCCTCACCCTGCTTGACCTTCTTATCGTGGTTCGGCAGGCTGGAGAGATTTATCCACAGTGATCTCTACCCCGCAACAGCCAGGCCCATGATGCGGCTGTAGACCTGAACTGCACCCCGGGATTTCCTCCCAAATAGTTGGACTTGGAGCGCCTTTATCTAAAAGGTGGCCTATGTCCTGGGACACCTCAGCTTGATAAGCTGTAAGCATGGTGACCACCACCACAAGATTTTCACCGACTGAGCTGCTGATTTGTACACTTTCTGGTACATGGAGGCAGTGAAGCACTCCACTTTGCCCGGGAGAGTGGGCCAGGCTGAAGTGAGGGTGGATCAGAGGTTGGGATGGAGGTGGTAAGCCATCGACTGCTCCACCAGGCCCTGTGAGCCCCAGAGCCTCGCTGTTGGCAATATCCAGGCCAGAATAACCCTTGACAGGAACTCTGTGATGAACGGATTGTCCCAGTGACATCTAATTTTCTTCATGCACACCGGGATGGCATCCAGCGATGCGGGCCAACAGCCAACCTGGTCGCCGCTCGTTTACACACCTTGTGCAGGTCAACTTCGCAGGGGGCAGGGGAAGGCTGCGCCTCCCTGACAATGGAGCTGCTGGGCCGCAACTGAGCGGGGGGAAGGATGGCATCTTCATCATCCTCCTCATTTTTGTTGCCGAGGAGCAGGTCAACCTCATCTTCGTCGTCGAGTTTGCTGAACAGTTGGGGAAACTGTGTATCAGGGTCCCCCATCCCCTCTCCCCAGTCAGTACTAGCTGCAGCGGGCTTGTCTCTGGGCTTCACCAGCATGGCACAGGAGTGATCACAGGACTCTGAATCCGCAAGCAAAGCCTGGGCATGTTCACCTCCCATACATGCGATGCAGAGGGGGTGGGGGTCTCTCCCTGAGATGGTGAATCCACACGTGGCTGGGTAAAGGCAGGACTCAACATCCTTAACCTTGCCACTACCAGAGTTTCCCTTAGAGGATGCGGTGGTTACCATATCTAATAGCTAAAAATGGACAAACAGCTCACCTCAACATGATAGCTTGTCCTGTAAGAGATAGAAACAGATAGACATCCACCACAAAACGAAAACACTCACCAGAACCTACCTACAATACAATTCCTCTTAACGAAATATAAATCCTGAAAATCCTGAAACCAGATCTCCACGTTCGATGACTACCTTGACGGCTGCGTCGGAGAAGTTAAAAGAAAATCCGGATGTCAGGACAGCTGAGGAGCTTGTATGATCCATCTTCACAGGGAAGAAAGCGAGAATGACAGATAGGATGCCACAGGCGTTTACAAAGGGAGACAGGCCAGTCCGTGCATCTCAAGATGATTGGTCTATCTCCCGACAGACGTTGTGCTATTGGAGCTTCCATGTTTGGTTCATGCCTGAAGGGGCTTCCCATAGTGAGATATCGAGCAAGGTTTGAAAGAGAACTCATGTAGTAGTTGTAGTAGAGTTAGCTACCATTCAACCATTGTTCATGTGGCTGCTATGTGTTATGTTTAATATCAAGACTCAGACTCACCTTGATGAAGTGCCAAAGGCAGTGTTGAGAGCCTGGAGTAGACCAAGCATAAACCTGAAGGGATTCTTTCGTGTGACCACGAAATAGATGAGGGGAAGGGTGAAGAGGCTGTGGATTAGCAGGCCAGTGATCACGGTGAGAGTATACATGGCAACTTCTCGACCTATCTCTCCAATGTCTGTCATCTTCAAAATCTGTCCTGCCAGCAGGAAGAGCATTCCCACTGGGGTATACCTGTGATACAGAAGGGAGACACAGCAGAGGAGAGGCAATGAAAGAGGCTCAATGTTGAAGGAGTCAGTGAGTATATCCATATTTGCAGATGATTACCTAGGCAGTAAATCACAATCAACTTCAGGCATGTAACAAACACAGACAATTAATTGTTTATCGCATGCCAAAACCTTACCACAAAAACTAAAAAAAAAACTAAAAAAAAAATACAGTATTTAATCAGCACTATAATAAACAGTAAGCACTACAGATGAGGGCTGCTAGGTCTCAGTCTTTGGAGAGATATCAGCATAAAATTGATAGTTGAAACAAATTAAACGGCAAATTAACAACACACAGTCAGTTCATCTTCATGAACGCCTCCTGTTCTTACCAGATGAATATGCTGACCAGATGCATAATGGCTTTATTCAGGCAGTCAAAGAAATCCCTCAGAGGTTTCCCCTCAGTGCCCATACTGCCCAGGATGAGGCCAAAGGCAACAGAGAAGCCCAATAGACCCAAAATATTGCCTCCGTCTACGGTGCCTGGTACTGGTACTGTGTTATCTATAGGGGTCCCAGGAATGTCGTTAAGACCAGGTGGTGGAGTGACAATGTAATAACAATAATGAAGATCAGGCAGATGACATATTAAACCAACACAAGGGACATTGGGTTAGACAAACATTTGGTTTCATCTCCAAATTACAAGATATAGAACAAAAAAAGGAATCTCACTGTTTTCACTGGTCTGAGTCATATTGATGACATCAAGACTCTTTCCTGTAGAAACACTCCCAGAATAACCGGATTTGTACTAGATAACAAGTATAAGCAAATGTTAACCGTTGGTAAGTTTGAAACAGTGATGGTATGAATAAAGAACAAATAATAGCCGTCGCAGATCTTACCTTTCTGAAACAAGCTTCCACCAGATTTGAGGGAATCATGTTTCTATGAAGCAAAAACACTGATTAGGTGTTTTAACTGTCAGTTGTATCGTTACAGGTTCCCTGTAAAAAGAGTTTGATACACACCTGATTAGATCTAGAAAGCAATCCACAGTCTGCACAGCCTGTGGATGACCACTAGAGGACACTGAGGCAATTCTGGATGATTTCCCTGGTTGGATAAGAACAGCTAAGGCAATGCCAGTGAATGCAGCAATAATTGTGGTGACCATGTAATAGCAGAAGGCCCTCAGCCCAATCTTCCCATTA
>CAKAKR010063992.1:0-21203 GCA_916700685.1 Adelosebastes latens | reverse complement strand
AAATGAATAACTGTTCTTTGTTTACATTTTCATTTTTATTTATCATTGTTGTAGGTCTATGGTACGACGGTATGACGGAGTATTAGGGCCATATTGAGGAAAAAAAATAAATCGGAGATTTCGAGAATAAAGTCATAGATTTACGAGAAAAAAAGTCGTAATATTACGGGAATAAAGACAGTTAAAGAGAAAATAGTTGTAGTATTATGAGAATAATGTCATAATATTATAAAGTAGTAATTTTACGTGTTAATTTCTTTTTTTCTCGTAAAGTTATGACTTTATTCCTGTAATATTACGACTTTTTTTCTCGTAAAGTTATGACTTTATTCTCGTAATATTACGACTTTTTTTTTCTCGTAATATTACGACTTTATTGTGGAAATCTCCGATTTTTTTCCTTCAATGTGGCCCTAATACTCCGTCATACATTTGCACTTTGGCCCTCACTGCATTAGACTTATATACTATATATTTAGACTATAAACTGTGTTACCTTCATCACAATGCTCAAATGTTTTGCTGCTCCAGACAGATTCAGAAAAATATCCACTTCTGCGTAAGAAAATCTTATGGGCAGATTGCCATGAAGCTTTACTCAATTTTACCCTACGAACATTAAACTTTTTGCCACATCACAGGTAAAGGTCTTTTCAGACGGGGAGCGATTGACGCACCTCCTAATTAATTTTCAAACGAGAGGCGAGCGGGCAGGTAGGGAGGCGCAAGCGATCTGACGGGCTGAATTGGCTTTAATTTTCTTTCTACGCGTCGCGATGCGCAGTGCAAATCAATGGACGAGAGGTTCATCCTCGCTGTTTGTGAGTCCCCTGAAACTGTTTTCGGGACATAAACAGTTGGCTTTCGCATTGGCAGAGCATCGACCCACGACTGGATGTGTCAGGTAACGTTACGTATAGTTTAAACGACCATGCTAATTTAGCTAACTTCAGCCATCAACAATACCAGTCTGTGTTTGGCATCGAAGACTAGGATTGCCACGTGTGTCAACAAATCCGAGCCGTGATTATGGATGTATGCAGATCCAAGCGAGTACGCAGGCGTGATGCTCCACATCTGAAAAGACCCTAAGGGTTTGGCCTACATACAGATGTCAGTGTCTTGTTTGCAGTCTTTGTGATGTGACAGCTGTTTGACCTTTTCTTTGACCTTTAAGTGAAACTGTTGAGAGGAGTGGAAACAGTCACATAACAAGCTTATTGTTTACTGTAATTTGGGCGACGCAACGCAAACTAAACAAAGTTTAAATGTAAGTATTTTGTATGTTTTAGATGAAGATGGTTAAAGGGGAGAAAAGTGCATTAAATGCGGTCTTGATGTAGCGAAAGCCGAAGTTCTGAGAGATAAACGGACATTTAATAACACACACAGAGAAATCACCTCTGTCATCTCAAATCAGATTAGGACGGTCAGAAAACTTGAGGAATGAAGTGGGGCCAGATTCTGTCCTTCTTTATCACATTCAGAACATACAGATTGGGCAGCGCGCCCCCTCGGCATCGGATACCGACGCACGGAAGTACCTTTTAGCGATGATATGGTGACGAACCGGGCTTTCAACTAACTCCAATGTATTAATAGCGTGAGAGTCCGCTAAGGGTGGGCGGAAGATGTGGTGGATGGGTCAAACAAACACGAGACTTTCAACCAGGAGACCGGTATTTGTGTCCCGTTTGAAACTAAAAGTAACGTTGACTTATTTTGTCATGTCAGTCATTAGTCACGTGACTCGTTAGTCAACGTGAAGTCAACGTCAACTGCGACCGTTTTCCTAATCCTAACCCTAAGTGGTTGTGCTGCCTAAACCTAACTTCCCGTGAAAACGGAAGTTTATTTTGAAAGGACACTATGCATGTAACAAGCGTATATTGACACGCAAGAAGGGTACACCGTGCGTTGGTTTATGATGCCGAAGGGCACTGACCAAGCGGCGGTATTTGACGAGTTGGGAGTGAGAATGTGTTGTTTTTTTTCACACATTTTTTTGCAACATGGAGGTAGACGCTTCGAGACACAACTGTGGGTGTTTCGGCCGACTGGCTGCCAATTTAATTAATGCTCAAAAACAGACGAGGGAAGGTTATATTCACAAAAATAGAACAATTTCATAAGCAGTAGTCTTCAGATGTGATTAGATAAACATAAAAGTCTGTTATAAGCCGTTTTTATATCATCTCTTATGGTTTTGGGACGAGAGACTTGACCAAAAACTGGCCTCAAACGTGTTTTTTACAGGCCAGAAAACTCTTTCTACTGACAGTTGAAACCACATGGTGCTTTCTCTAACCACCTCTCCTCCTCACTTGCCTCTAAATCTTAAAAGCAACTTGTAGCTTTGAGCTCGATTACTCTGAAGGAAATTGGTTTGCAGCCAAGATGTCACAAAGGAAAAGCAGGCGTGCCGTGCTCCTAAGAATAAACGTCAGTATATAACTGTAATAGACACACCTGCCAAGTTAAGAAAAACAACAATCACAGCCAAGATGGGATGTGGATATGTTCAAGAACAAATTGCTTGACTTAAGTACACATGTATATACAGTATGCTGAACAATTGTTACAGACACACTTTGAGTGGTGCTATAAAAACAAGACTTTATCTCACTGTTTAACCTCTTAAACTCTTGATTTTTCACACCTTTCACCAAACTTTTTGGGGGGAAATTCTCAAGTTTCCCCAATTTTCCAACTCCCCAAAAAGTATCTTGGGGAATTTTGGTTTCCTCGGCTATAATTTAAAATACAATTCAATGGGTTTAACCAACGTTTAGCCAAACAACATGACCAAGTGATTAGTACAGCAGAGTTTAAGAGGCTGGATCCATGGGATAATGCTGATTTGGGAGTTTTTAGGAAATAAATGTAAAGAGGAATTTCAATTCAAAGCTGCAATGATCAGTGGATTAATCAAAATTTTGTTGATTTTCAGCCACAAACTGCTTTTCTCTGTTAAGTTTAAATTGATAATTGATTGTTGGTCGGACAAAATAAGACATTACTTCAGTTAACAATGCAAATTTTATGACATTTGACATTTAATACCCTTTAAATGACACGTGGTAGAAGAGATCAGACTGGTTTCTGCACTTGTAAATTAACGTTTTCTTCAAATACTTCAGATAAGCATTATTTAACATGAGGTAAAAGCGTAAAAGTTGATACCTTTCCTGTCGGTGCATCTGATTTTAAGATAGATCCAAAAAGCTCCCCGTCTGTTGTTTCTTGATCTCTACAGGTCGTTCGCTCACAACCTTCACTTATGAAGTGCGTTTGCTTCTCAGGCTGCGACATATAAAAAGGTGTGTGTGTTGACAGGGTTGTGATTTTCCTCCCTGCCTGGAAAGGCAAGTCACACCACGCCCATTCACCTGTCGCTCTGTTTGGCAGGTAAATGTGGCAGGACTGGTTAAGGTGTGAGAATGATGTAGGTCAAATGGCCACAGTCTCAACCCTCAACTTTTTATTTTATTTTTTAATTTTCTCTGTCCTCAAGCAGAGTCAAATAGACTTTCTTTAGCAAAGAAGTCAGATTGTATAGAAGTCTATGGGAAAATGAGCCTACTTCTCACTTGTTTTATTACCTCAGTAAACATTGTAAACATGAGTTTATGGTCTCAGTCGCTAGTTTAAAGTCTTCTTCAACACAACATGATGTTCATTTAGTTAATTATGGTTCCAATTAGAGTCAAATAGACCATAAAGCAGGGTGTGCTTTAGGGTGTGGCTACCTTGTGATTGATAGGTCGCTACCACGGCGTTGTCCGGTCTGGGTGTTGTCCGGTCTGGGTGTTGTCCCTGTTTTCGTCTTTCAACTTTTTCAGTTCATGAAAGTTAATTGTAACGTTTCGGTCGCCTAAAATTGTCTTATTCAGCGTTCGGTTGTACTTAGCTCCACCCTCTTGTGTCACTTCTGGTTGCAAAGAACCAAGATGGCAACGGCCAAAAACCAAGATAGTGTCGGCCAAAAACTAAGTTGGCGACGGCCAAAAACCAAGTTGGCGACGGCCAAAAGCCAAGATGGCAACGTCCAAAAGCCAAGATGGCGACGGACAAAAACCAAGATAGTGTCGGCCAAAAACTAAGATGGCAACAGCCAAAAGCCAAGATGGCGACGGCCAAAAGCCAAGATAGTGTCAGCCAAAAACTAAGATGTCAACGGCCAAAAACCAAGATGTCAACGGCCAAAAACCAAGATGGCGACGGACAAAAACTAAGATGTCAACAGCCAAAAACCAAGATGGCGACGGCCAAAAACCAAGATGGCGACGTCCAAAAGCCAAGATGGCGACGGACAAAAACCAAGATAGTGTCGGCCAAAAACTAAGATGGCAACGGCCAAAAGCCAAGATGGCAACGGCCAAAAGCCAAGATGGCGACGGCCAAAAGCCAAGATGGCGACGGCCAAAAACCAAGATGGCGACGGACAAAAACCAAGATGGCAACGGCCAAAAACAAAGATGGCGACGGACAAAAACCAAGATGGCGACAGACAAAAACCAAGATGTCCACAGCCAAAAACCAAGATGACGACGGCCAAAATGCCAAACTTGATGTTTTAAAACGGCAGCCCACAAACCAATTGGTGACATCACGATGACTACGTCCATATATACAGTCTATTACCCACAACTAAATTGTTGTTGACTCATCCTTATTGTGAAGTTGTTAGTGTTTCGCACTTCCCGGTAGACGTTTTGATGTTGGTTTTTAGTGGTTGGAGTGGTTTCTTCTTTTACTCCTCTTTGTGTGTCCTTTGACGGTTAATCACATCCCGGATTAACTCTGCAAGACAGCAAACAAACCTATTGTTTTAAATACGTAGTTATAGAGATGTTACATATGTGTATCAATTAAATATGTTTGTAATTAAAGAACAATGTCCTTTTCTCTGCTCCACCCTGTAATTACTTTCTGCCGGTAAGTCTTATGACGATAACCTCGATCCGAACATTGTGTGCATTACATGACCGAGGCTCGATGATGGTATGAAAAATGAAATTAGCTCCTCGTATCGTGGGAATCCTCATAGCTGTGGTAGTTGTGGTTTCTAGTTGTGATTTGGCTCCCTTTCAACTCCGTGTCTAGTGTGTGTGTTTTTGTGTGCCTTTGTTTGTTTGCTTTCTCCCTGTGTAGGCTGTTTTGACCAGTCAGGCATCTCACATTCCTTTCAGCAAATGATGTGCTATCTCCAGAGAGAGATAAGCCGACTCTCAGACGGCGTGTACCCAAACAGGATGCTGGGCTTCGTTACAAAAACATCTTCTTTAACTGTTCAGTTTGAGTCTAACAAATCTCAAAAAATGTTTAAATCAAACTGTCTTTCTTGATGTGTGATCAACCTGTAATTATGATATTTCTGACAACACTATATAATATTTAAAAAGTACACAGCAGTATATTATAGGAGCATATTGCTGGGTTGTTATGTAAGGGATAATGTACAGCGAGCTGTCCATTATTGTGAAATAAACCCCGACAGGGCGATGCAGCCCCGACGCAAAGGTGGTTTATTTCACAACAATGACCCGCTAGCTGTACATTATCCCTCTTATTACACGGCTACTTACTTAAAGGGACTATTTGTAACTTTCAGAAATGCTTCTTAACAGCGACACCTGTGGCCGTGAAATCAACGAAAGTCAGCGTCGGGCTCGCGCTTGCTCGCTCTAAATATACCTGAACGAGCATCGCTCAAAACAGTGAGGCGACACACGTCAGCTAAAAGCACAATATCACTCTATATTTCAGCTGCTTGGCAGTAATGTTAGCTGACCAGACGAAGGTCTCTCCATGAACATGATTTAGATCTGATCCTAGTGTTGGCGCATATGCGAACGCGCATGTGTGGCGACCCGCTACATTTATACGCTTAAAAAGTTACAAATAGTCCCTTTAAGAAATCAATAATTTGACACAAAAACGGTCCATGAGAGTCCGACATCAGAACTGTGCCCATAGCAACGGTCTGTTATAAAGAAATAACAGACTGTAGAACGCCGTGATTGACCAATCAGAATCGAGTATTCAACAAAGCTGTGTAATAATGCTAATTAATGTGTATGCAGCATTTTAATGAATTTTTTTATGTAAAATCTTAACCTGCAAAGTACCTTGAACCAATTACATCTAGTTTAGTAAATACTGCAATATTTCCCTCTGAAATGTCGTGGAAGTACTTACACTATTGTTGTATATCCTAGTATACATATTGTTTTTACATATTTCTATTTTTACATATTTATTGTTATATACTGTAGTATAATGCACATATTTTGACATACTGTTACATTTGTACATACTACTTTTTACAGACATACATTTCTTATTTCTTATAAATTTTCTATGTTTATATATTTATATTTATTCTAAAATGGAACAACAGTAAAATAAGTCAATTTCCCCCTGGGGAACAATAAAGTATTTTTGATTATTCTTATTCTGAAAAACAAGTAAATACGATGTAACTTCAGGTAAATTTCCTTCACTGTAACTATCTACTGATCAGCAGCACCATCAGTGCTTTTCCTCTTGTACATTCCGCACCGTGGCTTCTATGTTGTTTCTCGTCGACAGCTATTGCACCACAGCAGCCGAGTGATAACTGACGTTTGATTTGACACATGCCAAGTCTGTTTTCCTCTAGTCTTCGTAATGACATCATGGTGTTATTGAATGGCACACGGGAAGGTACATGATGTTCTGTGAATTCATAAATAGAGGTGTAATGTACAGTTTTACTTGCAATAACTGCTACAAAAATTAGGTTTTTCTCTGCCAGTTGGGGGCAGCAGAAGTTGTGAACATAACTTTTAAAAGGTACAGTATGTAGGATTTGGTGACATCTAGTGGTGTGGTTGCAGATTGCCAACTGAGTACCCCTTCCTCTCACTCCTCCCTTTCCAAGACTGCGGTAAGTCAAGACGTGTAAGACGACGGCTGGTGGTACCACGGTTTTGCACTCTGCAGCTCACATTAGAGCAGTTTCACAAGTGTGTTGGAGAACTACGATGGCCTTCGACCATGGTGACTGCCAAAAAAACAAGATGGCGATAGTCTGGGAGTTGTCTGTTGTCTTTTTCGTTTTACAACTTTAACCCTTTCACAGTGTGTTTTCAGTTCATGAAAGTTACATTTTGGTCGCTTACAAATGTCTTATTCGGCGTTCGGTTGTACTTAGCTCCACCCTCTCGTGTCACTTCTGGTTATGAAAAAAAAGATGGCGATGGCGGCAGCCAAAAACCAAGATGGCGAACTCAAGGCTTCAAAACAGTAGTCCACAAACCAATGGGTGACATCACGGTGACTACGTCCACTTCTTATATACAGTCTATGCCCACAACTTTACTGTTGTCAACTCAGAAGTTGCTAGTGTTTCAGTATGGCTCTTGGTTGTTTTGGTGATCGGTTGTTAGCTAGCAAGATACTACATGTGAATAAGAGAAGAGTTTTTAGTGGTTGGAAGGCAAATTTATCTTCTTCTTTTATTCCCCTCTGTGTCTTTGACTCAAGCTTGGCTAATCAAATCCCGGACTAACTCTGCAAGACAGCAAACAAACCTATTGTCCTAAATCTCTATGTATTCCTTGTTATAGAGACGTGTTTTAATGTAACAAAAAAACGTGTTTAAGATAACATAAAAATGTGAAAGGCTCTCTCTAGAGCCAGTGTTTGATTTGTCCGTTCTGGGCTACTGTAGAAACATGGCGGACTCGTGAAGAGGACTCCCTATGTAGATGTGAAGGACTCATTCTAAGCCAACAAAACACAAGGATTCTTAGTTTCAGGGGATTATACACTAATGAAAACATAGTTGTGAATATTATATTCCAGTTTTACTAATAGATCCCCCGAAATGCAATGCAAGCAATTGCTTATTTACACAACCAGCAGTTACGGAGCATCATGATCATTCATTTGGAGTGTGATTACCTGATGAATGTAAGTCTGGGAATATCTCACTGAGGGAAATATCTGTCTCATTAGTTGCAAAGCGCTCCACTATGTTCACCAGCTAATTGCTAACTGTCTCTAGGCTGTTTGGAGCTGAGCAGGAACTGCACAGTGTTTTTTTTTACAGTTATTCTCGGGAAACAGCTGCCTGCTTTGGCGAAAATGATGCCATGAGAGCACCCAAAGCCGTAAATTTGCGGGCTGGACAGGTAAACAATGAGCTGAGCTCCACCTCCAAGCATGTAGAACAGTATGTCCCTCCTCAACAACCTGTTAATACAACAACAACAACTTCCTGGTGCTAAACTAAAATGTGCAACTTGACCGTCTCAACACACCATCGGTATTTACCTCTGTGTGTCAAGGGGGAATTCTTTGCATCCTTCAAAAGAAGAAGACACAGCAACATGACAAGACATATGACTGAATGCCGTGAACTACTAACACGGCCTTCAGCGACAGCTTGTACATACGCACAACAAAAAAAGAAATCCTTCTAGGTCACTGTGCCAGGTAAGACTCCACCAGAAACACACCCAACCAAACGCCTATGCTCGTACATGCAGTAAATCATCCAATGCAAGCGTGTCCACGTCAGCTCTCACAATGATGCTGACAAAAACATTCCAAGAAACCCACAATATCACATCATCTAAACTTTAGATAATGATGCATTCAGAGATACACCCACTAGGCAACTAGCGCTGATAGTATGAGTGTGTTTGTTTGTCTGGGTGTGTATGTCTAACAAACAAATATACAGAAGGGTCATTTAAGGATAACACATTTTTACTGAATATGCATTTTAAAGGGACAGTGAAGTTAGGTCAAAGAGGATGTCAGTACAATTGTACAAATGAATCTTATAAATACAGTATATGAAGTTTTTGTTGATTGAGTTGAGGCAGTGAATTACTTCAAAAAAAGTATCTTATTTGACATGAAACAAGTTGATATGTTCCCTTTAATTAATTATATTTCCTATAAAACAGGAATAAAAATAAATACAACATAGTTTGGCTAACTTTATCTTGGGTGATATTTAATTTTCTATCTGTCACAGTCCTGATGTATTATTTGTTTGTGCTCCCCGTTGTTCTGGGAAGTTTTGTCACTGTCCTGATCTGACCTGATCTTATGGTAAGGCGTTTAAATAGAGTGCTCCAGGGATGACGTATGTTTGTAGGCCAACCAGGAAGTTAGCATCGCACTTGGTTCCCTCGACAAAAAGCCAATTGACAACCGCATTTTTAAAGAAACATAATGGCTTCAAAATTCACTAGTGGGATATTTATTGATGTATTTTATATTGTAGAAAAAAAAGTTAAAATCTCTTCAGCTTGTGTTAACCACAGACCTTATTTCAGGCATCTAACTAAAAACCCATTGACTTCCAGATGAGGGAACCGGAAGTGCTAAAATGCTAACTCATTTCCGGGTTTTAGGACTCATTCCTGTAGCACTCTATAGCACAAGATTACAAGGACATTACGCGTGTCATGAAAACACATTTTAGGTTTTTCTTGTTTCATTTGTACGCCACGCAACAAAACTACGTTAACATACGCTGTTATGTTTTGGCAACAAAATCACATCATGGTTGGGCTTAAAATAAGTATGTAAACCAAGTAAAATATGCACAGAAACATTGTAAATTAAGTACAGAAAACACATCACTAACATCACTAACGTAACTTACAAAACAAAACACCAGCTTCCTGTATTTGTTGGACCCATCCACCTCCCCTCCCAGCAGTCTTTATATTCTACGTCACTTTCTCTGAGCGTAGCATATTTACGTGGACGTGTTTACATTGCAGTCAGCACACGCCAAAAGCAAGAACAGCGTTCTTATTGCACATGAAAGGCCTTGCGATTTATCGTGTCATTCATACGCCTTTTCTTGCGACTGGGGTGCCTAATCTTGTTGCTTTCAGTCCTGAACCCTGACTAAAAGTTGAGTTTACAATCAACCTTTAAGTCATAGTTATATCTCTGATGAACAATCTTCTTCAGTTGTGAGCCAACATGGCTAAATATGACATCAAGTCTCCATATTTGTGGATGACTGATTTATTTACATTTCTTCCACAAGAGTCTTTTTCTTCCTCCTAGTCTTCTTCTGGGTCTCACTTGTGTTGCTGCGGTTGTTGTTGACACTGCTGGCTCTCTTCATCTGGTACATTACCTTCGCTGCTTCATCAGAGAGAGTCTGCAGAGGGAAAGAGATGAGAAATCAGTAAGTAGGGGAGTAGTTGTCATTGTTTTCGTACGGATTAAACACGAGATATAATGTGTTAATTAGTGAGTTTTAGAGGTTCTGGTAGGTAACAGCAGTACCAATCTTCTCATCTAACTCTTGGCAAGGAATTGTATTTCCCAAAATGTCAAACTATATCTTTAATCATTTTAGGAGTACTTTTAAAAGAGATATATTTTTAGATATCCTGCTCAATAACAGACAAACAGGACTGCAACATAACCGCAGAGGCAATAATAAAGTGAGATAAATCTGATAAAACTGACGTAAAATTAATGTTTAGTTTCTGTTACTGATGAAATCATTTCACTATTACTATTGAATATTAATTAATTGGCTTCATTGATAAATTAAGTGTATGATTATACCTGGGATTCCGGGGTGATGTCGTCACAGATTGATGTCATGGTGTCCATCCAGTTGCCATAGATACTATCTTCCTTTTGCATTGGCCTCTGCTTACTATGGGGCAGAAAGAGGAAGTGACACTAATATTATATTCACACTACGAGCCACAAATCAACAGGCTATACAAGTCGTTTTCAATGGAAGCCGTTGAAACGAAGCTCCAAACTGACACATAACACTTGTCGCTGTCTGACGGGCACGATGCGCTAAAAATCAAAGTTTTAGCGCTCCAATGACACGGTGAAGCATCAACCAATCATGTTTTTTTTTTCACCATTTCGGGTCCCCTTCTATTTCCCCACTGTTCCATTAGGATCTAAAACATGGAAGAATCATTATACTTGCCGTTAGATAGTCCCCAGTGCTATTTAAACGACATAACATCAACAAGCACTTGAGTAACACTTCAACGGCGACTCTGCGACAATATTGCTGGCTACGCTTGGCTGTTTTGTTGCTTTGTCGCTCGTAGTGTGAACATAGCGTAACCTTAACCATCACACCTGCATACCTAGCCTTAACCCAGTCCAAAATAGTCAGTCAGTCATGGTGAGGTGGACATTGGAGATGATAGCCCACAATGTGTGAAGGCTGGTGCACATGTACACACCGAAACAGGGACACTAGGTCAGAGTCCCCATAATGTGGGTGGGCTGACAGGTCCCCACAATGCTAGTAAACCAACCATCTGCACACACAAGTAATGAGTGTACAGCAAACGTGTTAATATAAAAATTTAATATTTCTGTCTTGTATTGTTTGTTATTAGATATATCATATGAATATGATCTCAAATGGAAATAAAGGTCCTTTTCTTTAAGTTAAATCAAATGCATCGCCATAGCAACATATTGTCAATGCTTTGACATCCTGCCATTCAACCCTTGTTTGTTTGTTTTTATTATATTGTCATCGTCATACCTGATTTGATCATGCAGGTCTTGCTGTGCTTTTAGTTGCCTCTGTGCTTCCTGCACTCGACCCTCCATGGCTAAACTGGCACAGAGTTGAGCACAGTGAACGCCAAGCACCGCCATGTTGAGGCTGCCAGCCCAAACCCGACTTCAGAGAGAGGACATGAGGAACAGAAAGAGTTCCAACAGTGATATTAAAAATTATACCTTTTTCAATAAACTACAAAGCATTACTTTGAGTATAAACATTTCTTTTTGGACAAAAATCACTTCAATATATGATCAAAGAATATGGTAACACAACTGGTAATCATAGACGTTGGTGTCAACTATGACAGTTGTTTTTCTACAAATACTACAAAAGTTCAGGTTCAGTATTCAACTCTACAGTGTTTACCTGCAGATAGTAACCGGTCGCTGTTCAGTAATAACGCGAGTGACTCTTTCTTGGTCTCTGGTCTTGAAGCTCAGCTGGAGTTGGAAAGGAAGTGTGTCCCTCTGAAGGAAAACTGTCACACACACATTGACATTTACTGGGTGTGAGTCCCCACAGTGTCAGTGGGCTGCCAGGACACGGTCCCCACATAGTGGTGTAAACCATCTTGATTTTGCATGTGTTACCTTCCATAAACTCTGGTTTTACAGCAAACTGGATGGTGATCTCCAGTCCCTTGGTCACATTCCCAATCTCCCTCACCAGGTTGTGATTGTTTTCATCGTCATAGGGAAAATACCTACAGAGAAAGAGAGAGAAAATAATTAAAAATCACAATTAAAGAGCTATGTTTCTCGACATACTTGCAAATGAAAAGGAAAGAGATGAATGCATGGATTTGGGCATATTTAAATTGAATATACGCCATGTTATATACATTATTGGTGACTGCTAAAGTGTTAGCATGGAGCACTGGACCAGGGATTATTTTGGTGTCCAAAAACGCTGTTACTGTATTTTTGGTGTCAGTCACCACTCACACTCCATCAGGACCAAGCAGCGTTGCCGTGACTCCCGTTGCTAGGATGTTGTCCATGGAGGCTGACTGGATCTCTGTGGCAACAGTACCGATGCTCACGATGTTCACCTGTGCAGGAGAGGGAACAGGTTTAAAAAATGAACAAGTTGTATAAGTCAAGTTTATTTATTCATAACATTTAGATACTTATATAATCTAATCCTACTCACAAATGCACTATTAGGAGAAGATCATGAAACATTGAAACAAAATACAGGTGAGACATTGTTCGCTATGTTAGATTAGTAATCTCAAACAAGTTTCAAGTCTCTGCAAGTTAATATTCATAACTTACTGAACTAAAACCAGTAGCTGTCTGGATGGAAATAAATCTAAACAAGACTAAAGGCCCTGACACACCAGACTAATGGTCGTCCGTCAGCCAATTTCGGGATGTCGGTGAGCATCTGTTGTCTTAGTTTTTGCGCTGCGTTGGCACTAGTTGGCCTGTGTTGGTGGCTTTTCGGTTAATTCAGCATTTAGTACTTTCACAACGACGTGGCCATCTGGAATGAACCTAAGTGGTGAGCGAGTGTGGTGTGAAAATGATCGTATCATAACAACGGCTTGTATATCCGCAGTCCTTGGTCTTCCGTTTTCCCTTAGACGAATACAGACTACCACGATCTGCTGGTGTGGAGTTATTTTCTCTCACTCAGGCGCAGAACATTCGTGGTAGTCGGTCGTTGGCGGTCGTCTTTGCAGTGTGTTCAAGTGCAACTTTTTGGCCAAGACACAGGCGACGTGAGGCCTCCGTCGCCGCTAATTCTCTGATGTCTCACTAGTGAATCTGTAAGACTGTATGTCATCAGAAGTGCTTGTTGGATGGTTGAATATCTTCGGAAACCTCCCACATCTTTCTGACACTTATACATTTTTGTTGTTAAAACATGCAAAACCACAAATAAGTTATTTTACGAAGGTATTCAGCTACATTTCCCTGTTCATAGAATATAGGTATTCTTTCTAGAAGCTGCAGAGACTGGTAATGTGAACAAACTGTTCACTACTGCCAGCTCCTGAATCATTAAACAACCATGTTTAAGTACAGCTTGTACTTTTTCTTGTGCATTTTCAAGTCAAGTCAAGGTTCCACCTTCCTGAGATGAATGTTTCTGTACTCTCTCCACGTCCAGGACATTCATTCACATTAAATATGTTCCTCAACGCTCCCAGTTATGTGAATGTGTGACTCACCCTTCCTCCAGTAGTGTCTGCGAGTCTCCCGACGTCAGCCAAGCGACAATCTGTCCCTTCAAATGTCATTACTGATATTATCACTCTGGGAGAAGAAAAGAAAGAGAGTATTTTATTCTACTATTATTTTAACATTTCATTTAATGAGATTAACATACACATGTTTTACTATCCTCACCCACTGTCCACAGCCTGGAGAGCCAGCTGTCTGTAGAAATATGGAGTAAGGAGAGAGGAGGGCAGAGAGGGAGTTTCCTCCATCTCACCCAGTCCGATGTTGGCTCTGCCGTCAGTACACAAAATCACCTGCAGAACACAGAAGATAAGGAACTCCATTACCCACAAGTCTCCTTGTCATTTTTGCCCCCACAGTGATAGACTCACTCACCTTTGACCCGGGGTACCTCGACGCCATGGCAACCGAGGCTAACGCTGCAGGACCGAGACACGTAGCACCATGTTCCCTGAGGCTGGACACACATATATTATATTAAAAACAAAGTTCTGTACCACAGTGATGGTGATATAAAGTATAAAGAGAATTTAACCTGCCACTTACTCTTTGACCCTCTGTACCAGCTGCTGGTACGTCTCAGCTATACAGTGTGGGATGCTATAAGCCACGCTCTGTTGCCATACGTGGTCGTAGTCGACCAACGCCCAGTCCCTGAGAGTGAGAGGAGTACTAGTACCATCACCATATATTACTACCTGTAAAAAAACAATGGGTATTTAACTATGGCAGTATTTATATTAGACTTTAAAAGCTTGATTGCACTAAAAAGGAAGAAAAACAATTCCTTCCACAGAGCGCGATAATCTTGTTACGGTATCGTAATTATACTATATACCATATGTTCATTGTTTCTAATATTATTTTATTATCATATTGTATCATTATTATTTAAATTTTTATTATTATTATTTCCAATATTATTATTTCTATTTTTATTATTATTATTTCCAATATTATTAATTTATTATATTATTATAATAATTGTATTATTATTATATAATATATTAATAAAACAATATTATAAATAATGAGCACATGGTATATGATAAATAATGTGAGCACTATATGCATATTATTTATTATATACCATATGCTCATTATTTCTAATATTATTTTATTATTATAGTGTGTTTTTATTGTATTATTGCCATTTTTAATGACTTTTTATTGTTAGTTTTTTTTATTGTTAGCTTATTGCTATTATGCTGCAATGTCGAGTAGCCAAAACCAAAGAATTTTACTCTCTTATTCTTAATATGATAATCGAGAAGTAACAATAAAGGTGTTGAATCTTGAATTAAACATTATGAAGTAAAATTATACGTATGAAAAGCAATAAATTAATCAAATATATATTTAAAGAAGCTATAAAATCTAAAAATTTAAAAAGCCTACAAGGGTTATTACAATTATTTATTTTTTTGTTCTATTTGTAGATTATAAATGAATAACTTGTATTAACTACCTCATCGTTGAATGTGACCAGTGCCACTCTCCTGCGGGGGGACTCGCGCAGCAGGGCTGTTAGCGCCCTCTGGAGGGCATCCTGGACACCCTGTCAGGAAAAAACAACAGCAATAGTCTTTTAACAAAATCATTTTTTTACACCACCACATATATATTACAACGGGTAAAGATTGTATTCAGCCTCTTAGCGATTCAGTAGTGAACCAAACAAACAACAAATCAACCTCTCACCTCTAGTCTGGATATGTATGTTGGAGATCCACTGCTGGATGGAACCTGTTCGGAAGATGATATGACTGTTATCTCTCTTCACGTGTAAAGATTCATAGGGGTGATTTCACATAAACACTCTGGTGATTTAAGATAGTATTTTTAATTTAGTCTCCAACCAAAGTGTGAATGGATTGTTGGTGATTGTTGGCACTTTCACAGTGTGTTTTCAGTTCATGAAAGTTAATTGTAATCTTTTTGGTCGCCTAAAAATGTATTTTTCAGCGTTCGGTTCTGCTTAGCTCCACCCTCTCGTGACCCACTTCTGGTTGCAAAAAAACAAGATGGCAACAGCCAAAAAACAAGATGCTGATGGCCAAAAACCAAGATAGTGACGGATAAAAACCAACATGGAGACGCCCAGAAAACCAAGATGTCGATGTCCAAAAAACAAGATGACGACGTCCAAAAAACAAGATGTCGATGTCCAAAAAACAAGATGTCGATTTCCAAAAAACAAGATGACGACGTCCAAAAAACAAGATGGTGACGGATAAAAACCAACATGGAGACGCCCAAAAAACAAGATGTCGATGTCCAAAAAACAAGATGTTGATTTCTAAAAACCAACATGGAGACGCCCAAAAAACAAGATGACGATGGCCAAAAAAACAAGATGGCCATGTCCAAAAAACAAGATGTCGATGGCCAAAAAAGAAAATGGAAACGTCCAAAAAAAAGCTGTCATCCAAAAACCAAGATGCTGACGTTCAAAAACCAAGATACTGACAACCAAAAACCAAGATGGCCACGTCCAAAAAAAAAAGCTGTCATCAAAAAACCAAGATCGTGACGTCCAAAATGACGAAGTCAAAGCTCAAAACGTCAGTTCACAAACCAATGGGTGATGTCACGGTGACTATATGTCCACTTCTTATATACAGTCTATCAGAGAAATACTAGTTATGCATTGATGCATCAGTATTAACAATCTAATAATGTCATATATATATATAGAATGATATGGTGATCTTTTCTGCAGAACTTTTGCATATAATACTTCTGTGCTTTGCTTAAGTGGGATAATAATTGCAGGAATTTTACTTGCAATAGTGCATTTTTACATTAATGCATTGGTATTTTCTCTTAAGTAAATGATCTGAATATGTCTTATAGCGCTGCTTTTACACACACACACACACACACACACACACACACACACACACCTCTGTAGTGACAATCATGCTGCCAGAAATGTCCACACAGAACACCACCAGAGTGTCCTCCAGGTTCTGGTAGTCGTCGTCGCTCTGGTTCGGCAGGTAAAGGTCGTCGCTGCGAACACCTGCTCGCTGACCGACACACACTCTCGTCACGCTGTCGTTTACAGCGTTTTCACATCCGCAGAACTCACACACCCACACCTGAACAACAGGAGGAGAATGTTATTATAGTTATTATTATTTTATTTCACTGTTTGTTTGCTTGAACCAAATCTCAAGAGAAAGAAAGAAAAGTTACGACAGTTCCACTCACGTTGCTCTGTAAAGAACTCAGACATGACAAGGCAGCACTACATTTCCCACAAATCACTGGGCTCTGAAAGCTCTCCATGCCTGAGGCTGGTTAGAGAAGGGGAATAATTTAAAATAAAGGTATAAAACAAACAAACAATGGAACAGGTGTGGTTATGTATTTCGGTGACCTCTGACCTTGGCGGATGTCCACCAGCTTTCCAACACTGAGCGAGACGACGTTGACGTTAGCTCTCAGCCTGATTTCTCCTTCCTTGTCGACTTATGAAACACGACAAAGGAATGTGAAAAAGGCAAACAGTGAATGTAACTTTGAATCGTGATTTAGCAAAACGGAGCTCACGTCTTGGCGTGACGGGTGGAGGGAGGGAGTGAGGAGGGAGAGGAGGCCGAGCGGAGGGGAGAGGAGGGAGAGGAGGGAGAGGCAGAGACGTGGGCCGAGGCTTTCTGAGCCGACGAGGAGGCAACGGAGGAGGAACTGCATCTGGAGAAAGAAAAGGAAAAGATTGTGACATGTTTTAACATCAATTAAAATGCTGCACGGCAAGCTCAAACTGATCCAGGATTAGATGTTATGTCAATTCATCTAAGGATAGCCTGGTCCTGGACAGAAATCTTAAAATGTTGATATTCGACATGCAGAACATTTTAGTAACCCTTTAATTTACAGGCCGTTAATTACCTAGTAATATGAAGAAATTGCCAGGAAATAATAGTTAAGTTAAATCAGTAAAATCACTATAATGACAAGTTGTAGTAATAGAATTACCAGGAATTACTGTAAAGGTAATTACAGGATAAAACTGAAGCAGATTAAAGAGGTTTGGTCGGTAATTATATCAGACTTAACAAGATGTAGTAGTAAAATTACCAGTTATTATAGAGTAAAATACATGACTACTTTGAGTATTTTCATTGTATGCTACTTTATAGTTCTAATCCGCTACAATTATTATACTTATAGTTACTTTTTACATAAAAAAACATGTGTATGCTCAACATATCCTCATACAGCGGCTCGTATGACAAAGTTATTCCTCATTTTTCGTGCGTTTTCTGACGAATGTCCAGCAACACGTGTCAATTTCCTCACATTACATGCATGCAGTCCTTTCAAAGTATACTTCCGCCTTCACAGGAAACAACTTGATTTGGTTTAGGTAACAAAACTACTTAGTTAGGTTTAGGAAAAGATCGTGGTTTGGGTTAAAATAACCACAGAAGCGGTGTAAGTTAAGTACGGAAGTTACGAGACAAATAAATCAACGTTGTCTTTTGGTTTCATGTGGAACACGAACAACAGGCTCCTGCAAAAGTGCAGTGTTTTTTTGACCCGACCTACAACGCTCCGTTTTAGCGCCTGTCTCTTTAAGAAAAGCCCCGTCTGCTCTGATTGGCTGGTAGTTCTCAAGCTGTGGGCGGTATATTCTAATGAGCCTGCATGTGACATAGGAAGGGGAGCCAAATCTGATTGACTCGTTGAATCACATGTTTTCTGATCTAGACAGCCCACAAACAACTGACTGGGGTTTTCTTATTTCACAGTTTGTGTTGCTCCAGATCCCCAAATGTGTGAGCACAAGTACTGAAAAAGTAGGTTTCTCCCCTTTAATGCGGGATATTAGAATATTCTATAATAATATATAACAGTTTGAAAGGAGCCATTCTGCATAAGGAGTCCTTTAAGTACATTTTTACGGTACTTTTACTTGAGTTTACTTTTACTGGAGTGTTTTTAGACTGTGGTATTTCTACTTTTTCCACCACTTTCACCCACACTACATGTTGGAAGTGGCATTTTATCCACTTGGACTACATTTTGGTGGTGAGAAACACTTCCTTATTGTGGATGGAGGGACAAAATAAACAGAATAAATGTATTTTTCTACATTACTGTCACACTTTTTAATGGTTAAATGAGGATTTTATCAACTGAAACCTTTTCTGTTTGTGGACTTTCCCCTCCATCAATTGCTATCTGTACATCTCCTGCACTGCACGTCTCTTCCATTTGCAAGCATGCCCACACACATGCACTCACACACACACACACACACACGTTACTGCTTAACATGCTTTCCTGTTGTTTCACTGCAATACTCTTGAGATTGTGATGAGCAGAAAAACAACAGTTTAGATACGTTGACCTTTATGAACGCTGCGTGTTTTTGTGTGAGAAAGAGAGAGAAAGTTACCGTCTTCCTGTTCAACAGTCATTCTGTTGTCGTACTGACGCTCGATAAGAGAAACACCTGTGGATGCTGGGAAAAATAAGTTCATTTAGAGAGACGCTAAAAAACGAAATTACATGGAACAAATTATCTTATAAAATACACAATATTTTGGGTTATTGCTCAACAATCAATAGAGAAATCAATCAGTTAATCCAGGCTAAAATAATCCTACTATCATTACTACTACCTATCATATAGGCTACTTACTTGTAATAGACTGTAATAGATTACTAGTTATCCTGTTAAAAAGGAAATAAGTAATGCAACTATTTTAATTACTTCATCAAATACTTTTATTAAAAGTTCTTCAATATAACTTGAATTAAGATCGGAACGGAGCAACAGAATAGATGCTATAAAAGCTTTTTACACAGAATTATATATTCAGATGTAACCACCAACATTTTGATTAGTAACTGTATTTTTTTCAGTTCCTGTAACTGATTACAAATTACATTTATTACTGTTACATGTAGCTAGTAAAAACACACGAGCAACATTAACAAAACAGAAATAAAAAACAACAAAAGAGCAGATTTTTTTTTAAATATCAGTTGAGTTTGATGATATAATAGCTAGAGGAAAGCTGGTCAATATGACGATATACTACGTCAAAATGATATAAAAATGTCATATTTTTCTTTATCGTTTCTATCGTGATATATGATAGAACTATATTTATTTATTTATTTTCTCTGTAATTTAACTTAAAACTATCATTTTTATTAGTGTACTAATGTAATTACATTTTTTTTTATCAGTAACTGATACAAATAACACATATTTTGTAATTTAATTGTGTAACTCTGTTACATGTAACTAGTAAAAACACACGAGCAACATTAACAAAACAGAAATTAAATCATTAAAAGAGCAGATTTTTTTTAATCTCAGTTGAGTTTGATGATTTATATAGCTAGAGGAAAACTATTCCAAAGTAGAGCTGGGCAATATGACGATATGTTACGTCAAAATTATATAAAAATGTCGATCGTTCATATTTTTCTTTATCGTTTTTATCGTGATATATGCTAGGTAAATATTTATTTATTTTTTTCCACATCATTTCTTAAAACTGTTAAAACTGCACTCAAGCTCTTAAAATGAGAAAATAGTATTTAATAGTATTTAAAAGTATTTAATTCACACAGGAGTATGTGATTATTTCTTATAGACTATTTATTTATTGAATTACCGGAAAACATGCTATATCGTAATATATATATCGTTATCGAGATAGGAAATGACCTGTATTGTGACTGAAGATTTTGGCCATGTTGCCCAGCTCTAATCCAAAGTTTAGGAGCAAAGACAGCAGAAATGTTGTCATAATAAAAAGTGTTAAATCAGTGCACTCACCTGCTCCATCATCAGGCCTCCAATTACACACAACATGACTGCAGGCAAACTCCATCTGAGTCACATAAAGACACAAAAAGGTGTTATTACACTCACTTTCCTATGAACTTGGCATGCAGTCATGTCCGTATGAGCTTCAATAAAGAGAGAAAAATGTAAATGTCGGATGCAGAAATCAGACAGATCAGCAATAAGACAACAGCAGATCAGCTTCCTGGCATAGTGGATATATTGTCGCCGCGGCAACCGCCACCTTGATTAGGTTTGGTTAACAGGTGGCTGAGTAAAACCATGAGAGCAAACATTTCCTGTTTGAACAACAGTGAGGGGAAAAGAGAACAACATGGTGAATGTGTGTATGTGTACTATATATAATATACTATAATAGTATATTATAGTATATTATAGTACAGTGATACTCAGCGTACGGCCCCGATAGGTCGCTGACCACCACACTGACCATCTTTTAATTCACAGTGAAATTAAATTAATTCACAATGGGATTTTTTTAGGTACTTTAAGGTGCCAGAGTGCAAAATATATATATATATATATATTTATACGGTATATATACATGTATATATATATATACAGCAATGTGGTTCCTTGAAAAGAAAAA
>CAKAKR010063991.1:0-78823 GCA_916700685.1 Adelosebastes latens | reverse complement strand
CTCGTTCATGTCTATTTAGAGCGAGCACAAGCGCGAGCCCGACGCTGACTTTCGTTGACTTAACGGCCACAGGTGTCGCTGTTAACAAGCAATTCTGAAAGTTACAAACAGTCCCTTTAAATCATACCAGGATGTTTGCTGAAATTGATTGGATGTGGCACCACAGCCCCACCAAGAAACATTTCCACCAGCCGCCACTGCTTATATGAATAAAACAGATAATTGATAAATAAAAACCTTGGAACTTGAAGCCCTCCAGGTGGACCCACAGACACAGGTCCTGGTTGTCGCACTCGCAGCTCCACGGGTTCCCGCTGAGCCCCAAGGAGCGCAGGTTGGGCAGCGCGATCAGTGATGTGATGTTGACGTGCGTCAGGTTGTTGCGACTCACGTCCAACACCTGCAGGGCCGCGTTCTCCACGAAGGCGTCCTGGTGGAGGTCCGAGAGCCCCGGGTTGTCCGTCATCCTCAGCATCACCAGGCTCGCCAGGGGGCCGAAAGTCCTGTCTTCTATCCGCATCAAGGTGTTGAAGGAGAGGTCCAGGTAGGCCAGCTTCCGGAGGTTCCCGAACGTGGACTCGGATATCTCCGTGAGGGAGTTGTTGCTGCAATCCAGGTAGACCAGGTCGGACAGGTAGTTGAGAGAGAGCGGCGGCAGCTCCACGATGCGGTTGTTGGAGATGATGAGCTGCCGCGTGGCCAGAGGCAAGTTCACCGGGAAGCTGGTGAGATGCTGTCCGGCGCACTGAACCACCAGCTGGTCATCACACACACACCTGTCCGGGCAGCCGGTAGAAAGCACCGGGGATGAGTTCACCACTGTGGTGATGAAGAGGAGAAAGAGGAGGAGGACTATGAGCCGCGAGGGTTGCGCGCTTGGCTGCGCGTCAAAACGCATGACACCGCCGAGGGCTTCATCCAGAGAGAGTCAGACGCGCTCACATTCTTCATTGATACATCCTCCAGCCAAGTTGTTTATTCTATGAAATGATTTTCCACCAACCAACAACCAGAGGTCAAACCTAGAACGCGGTGCCCTTGGCAACCTCTCCTCTCTCGCCTCTTGCGCGTAATGTCTCAGTCAGTCCATCCTGTCGTCGCTTCTTCTGGATCCGGCGCGCATGTGATCCGCTGCTGCTGCTGCTGCTGTGTTGAACTTGACTTAACCAGATGCCTTCATGCCCTTTTCAAAAGTTCATATACATTTATCGGGTTTCTTCCATCACACGTCGTAAAACGCTCACATGCGTCCTCTCGTGCTGCGCTGCGTGCAATGATGAACGGTCAGTTGTTCCTACATGTGTGCCATCCTCTCTCTCGCTCTCCGAAACTGAATCCAAACAAGAGGGGGGCGCACTGAGCTGCGCGCGGGTGGTGGAGGTGGGGGTGTGTTGGGGAGTGATCTCACGCTTTTGGAGTGAGCTGGAGAGAGAGGGGAAGCTCCGGGCAGCAGAGCTAATGAAAGAAAAAAAAAAGGGACATGGATGCCAGCAAAGTGTAATCCACGTTTGGAACCAACTGTAATAATAGAATATAGAATATAGAGACTTTATTGTCATTGTCATTGAAAACAACGAAAAACAATTTAGCAGCTCTTGGCAGTAAAAGCAAACATTAAAAGCAAACATAAAAACATTCAAATCGAAATGTAGACAAATAAATGGATCATAAAGTGCAGGTGCCATGATTATGGTTCAGCAGCTAGTGTCCTCAGCCTCTGGGGGGGGTTCTACACACTTGGGCCTGTGGGTTAAAGCTATTCCTGTAGTCTGTTTGTGTGTGTTTTAATTGTCCTGTATCTCCTTCCGGAGGGAGGGGGAGTAAACAGTCCATGTCCAGGGTGGGTGGGGTCTTTAGAAATACAGCTGGCTTTGTTGCGGAGCCGGCCAGCGTATAGGTCACTGAGGGGGGGTAATGTGGTCCCAATCACTTTTTCAGATGACCTACAGCTGCAGGCACAGTGACCCCCATCTACACATGCCTCAGGTGTGTGCTGGAACCTGCATCCATAAAGATGTGTTTGTGTATTGAAACATCTGTTTGTGGGTATGCACTTTTTTATCAGGTGTGTGTGTGTGTGTGTGTGTGTGTGTGTGGAGGTGGAACAAAAAGCATGTGCACCTATCCCAGGTGTCAGGTGCACCTGCCTAGCAGCTAGTTTGGCACGTCCTCAAACAAAGCTAGCTAGAGCGGAGCCCGACTGGAGTCCGAAGAGTTTGGTTCGATTGACCAATCACGACAGCACAGCTTACCAACCACTGCCCCAGGGCCCTGAAATTTCACAGTCTTACCGTGTTTTTACTGATTAATGCTAATTTCACGGAAACTGTATTTGGGAATATACAGCACTAAAGCACAATAACAAGGGACATGATGAGGCCCTTAATTAAGGTGTGAACTGCTTTATTTTTTTAATGAAAAAGCAGGTGCACCTGACACCTGGATATTGTATGTGATCAGATCACATGGAAACAAGAGAGTGGAGCAGTGATAACAATGTGTGAGAGAGGGGGAGATCCCTATCAGCCTATCTACACCACTCAGACCTGCAGAATATGTGCAATGAGGCTTTTACAATAACGTCTGACATATCAGCCCGGATTCAAACCGTACCCAGCCAGCTGATGATGGGACGAGATGAGACGGGACAGGGTGGTCTCAGGCAGCGGTTGTTTTCCCTCCTCTCTCTCTATCTCCGGTCTCAGTATGAGTCCTGAGTCTATTCTTGGTTCTCTGTGTAGGTGTTGAAGTGCTGAATCAGAATCCATGATGGAGGAGGAGGAGGAGGACAGATGTGCCGCTGACAGTATATACGTGAGAGAGAAAGTACCCCCCCGAGTCGACAACCCTGCTGCACACTGACCACGCTCACACACAGTGAAGCTGAACCTTTTTGCCTGGCTGTATGTGTATTCCCCTGGTGACAGAAAATAGAGCAGGAAGGCCTGCAGGCATGCATAATCTAATGCTTTCTCACACTTGCCATCCTGTGGACTGAACTAATCCACACAGCTGTTTTGTGTCAAGGATGTTCAGTGACTTTATGAGGACATCTAGTGACGGATGCTGGGTAATGTTTTTACACAGTGAGCAGCTGCCGGGCAACAACCTTCTTCTTTGCTGATGGTTTGTTGCTTGACTGGTTTTTACCCATGCTTAGGACTATCCAAATTGATCTACTTTATTATTTTTGATGACACATAAAGTGCCAATTTATTCTTTAACCTTTGAACAAGCAGTCATATCTCACGGTGTTCAGTCATTGTTC
Organism: Adelosebastes latens; assembly: GCA_916700685.1. Taxonomy (NCBI): domain Eukaryota; kingdom Metazoa; phylum Chordata; class Actinopteri; order Perciformes; family Sebastidae; genus Adelosebastes; species Adelosebastes latens. Next base: position 75,555 of record CAKAKR010063991.1, on the reverse strand, counting down.
AAACCCACAGAGCATTTAACTTTGGAGATCCCAAAGTTGCCAAAGACACCAAATATGTCAGGCTGAATTTTGGGGAAATGTGTATAAAATGGAGCACAAGACTAAACTAGAATATGTCCACATGGTGCTGCCATAAAACATGGAGGCTTAATGAATATTTCACTAAACATCATATAGCTTCACTCAGGTTTTGGACCAATACTGTCAGACTGGGTAGAATAAGATGATTCTAATTGGCTTAAATCTGTAGCTGGTACTTTGAGCAAATACTTTATAAAACTGTCACTATATCCTCCTGACAGTAGTACATGAGGCAGATATTCTGTGAAAAAAAGTCATGTTCCTGTGCCTCCTCCTAGTGATCCTAATGGCATTTGAAAGATTTCACAGCGCCGAAGGAAAACAACCAGAGTCGAGCTGTCTCTACAGCAGCTGTCAATCATTGCTCGGGAAACCGGCGAACTCTGATCAAACGGTCAAACTAGGCAGCGCTGATCAAATATGAATCAATATTCTGTTACCGTAATGCCTATTTCTCCCCTCAAATGTTGTCAGAAACATATTTCAGGGTACTGTTTAGCTGTAAAACGAGAAAGTTTGTGACACAGCCGGTGGGCGGTGCTTGGTTTTGGCTCGACTGTTTTCGGGTCACAAATTTTTACAGCTTTTTACAGCTAAACAGTACACTGAAATATGTTTCTGAAAACATTTGAGGCGAGAAATAGGCATTACTGTAAGAGAATATTGATTCATATTTGATCAGCGCTGCCTAGTTTGACCGTTTGATCAGAGTTTGTGAGTTTCACGAGCAGTGATTGACAGCTGCGTTAGAGACTCCTCGTCTCTGATTGGTTGTTTTCCTTCGGTGCTGTGAAATCTTGCAAATACAATTAGGAGCAGGAGGAGGACACAGAGGAACATGATTTTTTCCAGATTACCTGTCTCATGCACTACTGTCAGGATATAGATACAGTTTTATAAGAATAACTTTTTTTCATATTTGCTCAAAATTACCAACTGCAGCTTCAAAGCCTCTTCAGGGGAAACAAAAGGCATGTTATTGGGTCAAAGGATTGACCTATAAAAAGACTAATTCATCTGCATAATTAAACAACTAGGTTAGTGCCGCCAGCAACCACAATGTTGAATGCAGACAGTAATACCAGTTCTGGCGGTGTGGCACATCCACCTGTCGCCTGAACACATTTTGTCATCATGCATAACTAATCTCTTTAATATACAGGCTACATGTTTTCTCCAGTAAACCATAAACTCTGGCGTATCTTCGTCTACACTCTCATAACTTCCTCTGTTGGCCTGAGCGTGGTCGACCCTGTAATTGTTTGATTCATCTCAGACATTTTTTTGTTCTACATTATGACAGTTACATTGCAAAATGTAAAGGAAGAGCTCAGCATGCTGTGAGACGAGGTTGTACATTTTGTCTTTTGTAATCCTTTGGCTTAGAGCCCGTCAGTCACGTTTAACCTTTGCATGGACTTGTCCTCCATATTTATCTCCATCTGCATTCACAAAACCTGTTGTGGTTATAATAACAACCACTGAAGATGTGGGTTGATCGAAACAGCGGTTTAATTCATCGTGACCTGATATGTGATACAGGAAACTCTGGTCTGTCAGATCCCGGTCACCTCAAAGGAGGGCAGATTTGTTTTTGGCTACTTTCCATTTAGGTTTACCAGGATCAGAGCTCTGCTATTGTGAACTTGCTCACTGGCACGGCTGCTTACTGCACGTGAAAAAGATCATCATTAATGTCATCACTTGCACCTGTGCTTTTCCTGTTATGCAAGGTCAAAATGTCTCATAAAACAAGGAAGTAAAAGCTGTCAGATAGATGCCTGGTTGAATATCTCCATCAGTCACGTATAGCAAGTGACACTCCTGCATTGAAACTCTCACTTAAGTAAAAGTAGCCTGCATAAGTAGTATGTGACGACTTGTATTGTACTACTAGGCCTACTACTTGTGTTGATACTTTAAGTAGTAAAAGTAACAGCACTAATAATGCAGAAAAATGCCCCTGTAAGTATCATACTATTATATTATTATAGTATTATATCATTGTATTATTATTATAACTGATGCATTAATTAGTGAGCTGCATAGATGGTCGAGGTGGAGCTAATTTTATGCAATTTTATATACTGTTGGGAAGTTAAATCTATATTGTGTGGTGGTGGAGGAAGTACTCTGATCTTTTACTTAAGTAAAAGTAGCAATACAACAGTGTAGAACTACTCTGTTACAAGTAAAAGTCCTGCATTTAATTTTATTTTAGTAAAAGTACAAAAGTATTAGCATCAAAATATACTTAAAGTACCAAAAGTAAAAGTACGCATTTTGCAGAATGCCCCATTATTATTAATTTATATTATATTATTATAATTAATGATGCATGAATGTGTACATCACTGTAATACTGCAGCTGGTAAATGTGGGGCTAATTTTTTATATATGTATATATATGTATTACTTTATATACTGCTGGGTAGCTTGAGATTTTCCCCCTGGGGATCAATACATTCTTATTGATATAATATCATAAATATATTATAATATATTAGTGCATCATGCTTTAAAAGGCCACAAATTGTATTTATTTTGAATGTAAAGTATATTGCACAAACCATATGATGGTTGTTTGCAATAAGGTACATTCGTGGAATGTAATTTGTAATGTGCAATACTCTTGGCACTTTATTCTATTTATTCCTTTATTCTTTTATCTCGTCTTGTTTTTATTCTTATAGTTATTGTTTTTATTTTATATATATATATATATTTTTTATTCTCGCACTTTTATTGATCTTGCATCTCCCCATGTGCCATCTACTGTGTTCTCTCTGTCATTGATGACTGTGCAGTGTGAATGTGTAAATGTCTGTATTTGTATAAATACAGCATGTTTTGTTTGTAAAATCATTGTCTACAAAATAACTAGAAACTAAAGCGGTCCGCTTGGATTAAAAATATGGCACAATGTATGTCAATGTAGAGAATAACATATACCTTGAGAAACAAACTGGGTGTTTATGAGGAAATATGGAAATCATTTAATGATTTCATAAAAAGTAGTGATATTGGTGAGCTTCTACAGGAGTAATTAAGATAGGATACGTAAAAATTCACAATAGTAGTAGACCCTCAAAAGGGAATGGATTCTTGTTTTTGAAAATCTTTTTATTTTATTTATTATTTATTTTCTGTTTATGTGTATCTTCATTTTGTTAGAGGTGCCATTTAACTGTTTAATTGTCTGATTGATACTGTGGAACTGTATATTGATTTTGGCCCTGTAAGAAAGGGAAAAGTTAAGAGAGAACGGGTGGGTGTGTGGGGTATGTTATGTTTGTTAAAGTAAATCCTGTATTGAACATATTGCATAATAATGCTGATGTTTGTATAACAAAAAAAACAATAAAAACATTGTTAAAAAAAATAAATAAATAAATAAAGTGGTCAAAAATAAGTAAAAAAAGGTGCATATTTCTAGCTGAAATATAGTGGAGTAGAATAAGTAGTATAAAATGGAAAGTAAAAGCAGGCTACATCTCATTTGTTAGTTTCATCCCACCACTGTGGTAATAACAGCCTGCTAATGATACTCGTAGGGGAGTCCCATATTTGAGCTGGTTACTAAGGCAACGGTACGTGACACAGCAGCGCTCTAATGCGCATGTCCGCTAAGTGGAAATGATTATCAGAGGAAATGTTTCTGTGTGGAGCAGTTTATATCGCTTATTAAGTGAACCCGGATGTTCCCAAGACATTTAGCAACATCATAGCTATAAAAGTTATCAAGTAAATCATTTTCTAAAGACAAACTGTAGTACAAACTGCCACCACGCCCTCACTGTGTCTGTGTGTTACATAACACGCCTCTCTGCAGGACGCACCCGGACATATATAGTATAGTATACCCGGACATATTCAGTGTGGTCTGCTTTAGTCGCTGTGTTTTCATCTGCTGTCAACCTCGTTCACTAACTGCAGCTTTAAGGTTAACTACATCTTTAAGGTAAATGGTTATATATTTTTCTGTGATTTTTCTATGTGCTTCCTGTCTCAACTTGCTGGTGTTACATTAATGGTGTCCTCATTAACCTTGCATACGGTGTCCATGTTTTGGTTTCACAGCCTCTTTTCTCCTGTTTTGCTCTAGATTTATAAATCATTTGTTTCATATAGTGCAAGAAAGCACACACCCGGATGTTATACATTCATATGCATAATTAAAAAGCTGTTACTTTTGCCCTAAATATAACCATTTTCTTACCTATAACAAAAATAAAAAACTTAAAGGTCCCATATTGTAAAAAGTGAGATTGTCATGTCTGTTATAGTATAAAGCAGGTTTAAGTGCTATATAAATACTGTGAAAGTATTGAAACGTTCAATATACGGAGAAATACGCGCAGCCCATATTCAGAAATTGTGCGTTTGAAACAAGCTGTTATAGGATTTCTGTCCATTTGTGATGTCACAAATATACAATATTTAGACCATTACACAGTTTTAAACGTAAACCTTCTTAATGTGTCACAGTTTATTTCCGGTTGCAGTGTATTTGAATGACATCAGCTGACAGGAAGTACACATGGTCCCAAACTGTTGCCTAACAACCCAATTCCGTTGCAATTCCGTTGAAATGAGTTAAAATGGAGCATTTCAGACAGAGGGTGAATACAGGCATATTCAGGCAGACAGTATGAGGAAAATAAAGTTTTTTTTTTAACATGTAAACATGTTCTAGTAGAAACACAAAATACAAGTATGAACCTGAAAATAAGCATATTATGGGACCTTTAAATCAAAAAGTAAGGTATTACTTTCAAAATGAGTAAAAAAGCTGACATAACAATATATATGGATAGCCTATTCACTTTTTTGTTTGGATTAACCAAAAATAATTCGGCTATTATTTTTATTTTTTTTTTCTCTGTCAAGTTTGCCAGGATGGTTGTGCTGTCCAAAGAGTATGGATATGTGGTGTTTACTGGTGTTGCCAGTATGATGATGGTTGCACATCTGGCCATTAAAGTTGGCAAAGCCCGCAAGAAGTACAATGTACAGGTGAGCAGAAGCTTTTGGTGTTCAAATATATAGCAGAATAGTATATATGAATTCATACTGCTGCACCCACCCATTCAAGCACCACCACATACCACAATTGAAGAGTTTGTTGACATAGTTTCATGCTTGGGCAGTGCCTTTCTTCTCACTATACAAATAAACTTGTCTGGCCTTGCAGTATCCTCAGATGTACAGTGACGACCCAGAGACTGGAAACATTTTCAACTGCATCCAGCGTGCACACCAAAGCACGTACGTATGAGCTGGGCAACTTAAATGTGCACCCACTAGACTGGTATTTTGCACCACGCTTTCATGATTCATAGTAACAATGGAGGAAATAAAAGAGGTGAAAGTTAACATGCTGTTATCACGTCTCACCAGCCTGGAGATCTACCCCGCCTTTCTTTTCTGCCTGGCAGTTGGTGGTGTGCATTGTCCCGTAAGTTTCTACTATAGCACCCACAATACATGCATGTAAAATCTAAAGCACAAGGATAATGATATGCAGGGATTCTGAAAGAAATGAATACTCTTATAAAAATCCTGTCATAAATGAGTGTGTTTACCTGTGCTTGTGTGTCCGTCTGGTTACCACAGCGTTTCGCCAGTGGACTTGGAGCTGTATGGATTATAGGCAGAGAGGTGTACGCACATGGGTACTCAACAGGAGGTAAGAACATGTTCTGCTTTTGTAACGTAAAAGCAGGATGCGAAGGTGATATTATATTTATTAATACTCTTCATCTCAACCAGATCCTTCAAAAAGGAAGCGTGGAGCGTTTGGGAACGTGGCTATGCTCGGGTTGATTCTGACCACGGTCAGCTTCGGCCGCAACCTGCTTGGCTGGACGAGACCGAGGTTCGGATCCTTCCGTCAAGCTGACTGTTGCTAATGAGGACAAAGTCTTCATCGCCTTATAATCAAAGCCACTCGACATAACCCATATATACCTTGTAAAGTCTGACCAATTTAACAATCAAAGTCATGTTGTCAAGTGACCCGGCCGGTTCCCTCAAGGGAGGGAACTTCATCATGTAGGATAATGGATGGGGTGTAGTCACTGGTCGGCACTCCCACAACATGCAAGATCTGACAGTTTGTCTCAACGGCGTCTTCACCTGCAGCCTGATTTAGAGATTTGTAACTAGCTGCCCACATGACATGAATTATCTTTCATATTTTTTTGCATTAGACAAATGAAAAAGCTGTAATAAAATAGGGACATTTCGAAGGGAATTTTTGCACATTAATGAATAGCTGAATAATGGTTGATCAAAAGTATTGTGTGTCTTGTACTCGAAACAGGGTTTGACTGGTCATACTGATGATAATAAATATTATACATTGGTTATAAATTATCTTGTGCTTTGAGTGTTGAATGGGTATTGATTGATTGTGAGGTTTTGTTATCACTGGTGTGTGTTTGAGGGAGCGGCTTTCTTTCTTTTTTTTTAAGCCGAGAAATTGTTCAAAGTCCACATTACTTGTCTAGGCAGGTAGATTTATATCTCTGCAGAGCTGCTGGACTCCCAACCAACAGGTTACAATGACACAGCACAACGCATAATGTAGCTGTAAGATCATACACCCTCTAAGCATACGCGACAGTATCGTAGTTTCTGTTTTATTATCAAACAGGAAATCTTAATATCAATAAATTCTTACAGTCCACATTTCAATGGCATATTATTATACATCACTGTTGGCACTTAACAGTAAAGTAACTCTGAACACACTATAGGTCAAAACTGTGATACAACAGATTAGTTCCAGCACATTTGCATGATACTCAGCAGCTAATACAGATACAGGTAACAGCTATCTAAACTCCCGTGTGCCTCCTCTCATTGTCTCCACTTTAAGCATTTGAACAAACACCTTGTGTAGAAACAAATACATTCTTTATAAATATGTAATTTACAACACATTTAACAATAATAATGTGTTTACAATTTGCTCATATTAAAGTGTTTATTTAGTGTAGCGAGGTCTCTTCTCAGTGTGGATTAAACATTGAAAACAATAACCAAATTCAAGTTTTATGTACCAGCATCAGACCGTAACACGTGTAACTACATATTAAAGGCTGCAAGATTGTTATTTTCCACATATCATTTGAGGAAACTTAATTAATGAATTTGAGCAATTGAATAATGAGTGGATTCTACCGTAAGACATTTTGTGTCTGTTTTTCCAAAAATATGGCTTTTGAATCCAGGGTTCCGACACATTCTCCATTTCAAAATTCAATACTTTTCTAGACTTCTCTGTAAATTTTTCAGACCATATTTGACTTGGTGACTTTGTGACTCGAGGTTCAGAGGATGCTGTGACAAGACTACAGTGCTTCGGGGCCTCTGCCATGGTTGAGATGTGAAACGATTTTACACAAAGTTTGCGTCCAGCTCGCTTTTCCGATTTGGAATTATTAACCAACCAGGCTTCGTATTTGGGATTGTCAAGCCAGCCCTCGGAAAGTCCACAGCCCTATGCAGAAAGTTAGACGACGTCCCAGACTGGGATATGAATCTATCCCGGGACGTTGAGATGGAGAGGCTTTTATTGCGAGCGGCCGTAGGGCGCGATACGAACAATTTTGGGCTGTAATTTTAATACTATTACAGTTTTTGTGGTATCAAGAGAATGTGATGATGCTGAAAACTTTCAAGACACTTCATAGTGGGTGACACCTCCTCAGTTTAGTACGTCATCACTGCCCTGAATCAAAACAGGATCGGCCAGACAAGCTGAGCTGAGCTGGAACACTGGTCACAGTTCATAACGTTCACTATGAGCTAAAACCAAATTTCAACCAAAATGAGGATCAGTCCAAATTAGGAGAGGCCGCTCTGTGCTGTCTGCCTACAGTTTTGGTTACTTTTTATTATTATATTATATTGAACGCCCTAGGTAAATGCCTAGTTCGCCTATATGGACGTGCTGGCCCTGGCTGTGACGTACAGGCGTAGAGGCAGCTGTGCGTAGGAGCGTGCGTTCAGTCGTACGCCATTGTCTACTTCATGCCTTGCTTTTGATGACATTAAGCTCGCTCTGGCTGCGCGATCTCACATAGTAGTAAACATTTTGGCTGCACCAAATGCCATGAAAAACACTCTGCTGCTTGTATGATCCATTTATTTTTTAGAAATTCTGAATTTAAAATTTTAGAAAACAGAATAGGGGCAATAGTCTGGAAACAATTGTTTTTCCATACTCTCTTGTTTTTTCTATACTTATCCAGACCTGGAGAGACTAAAATCAAATTCCATACATTTCCATACTACGTAGGAACCCTGTGAATCGTAAAATCACTGATTTTTGTGTAGATTTTCTGCAAGACCTCAGCTTTAAGACAACACGTGCAACCTGGCAATTTGGTTTGGAAGTGCACTTTGCTAATATTTGGTCACCTAAGGGATCATAATTTATATTCATTAATCATTTTAGGCATGTTGAAGACTTTCCCATGTGTCTATCACTCTCTTGTTTCTCGCTGGTATAACCTGAGGTTGTTTATTAATTACATGGGAGGAATCCATGCAACCTTGATCCACATTACCTCAGATGTCCCCTAGGGGGCACTGCGACCATTCGCTCCACATTAAAGTGCTGTGCATACATGGGGAGTCAGTCAGGGGTGCAGAAGAGGCACAAACAAATAAGTTTCCACTGGACTGAAGATCTCCGGAAATTTAAAGGGAATGTGGAACAAAGTGCTTCTGAGACCTCCCGTTTAAAAGACTTCATGGATCCTTCTCGTGGAACCACAGATAAATATTTTATATCACTGACCCAAAACTCGTCTGCAGAGATGCAGCTGCATCCAGTCAAAGGCTTTTCTCAGATCCACGCTGGTCTTCCTTTGGCGTCTGCTTTGCTTCTGTTCTCTGAGCGGTGGAAGTGACTGACAGGGTGTCCTCCATCAGTAGGTGTATCTGGAGAGAGGCGTGTCCTCCATCAGATCATCCTGGAGATGATGATTGAAACAAGATTTAGACTAGTACAGTTATACAGAATGAGTTTTTACGCTCAGTTTTATACTTTTTAAACAGTGTTTAATGTTCTCTGTAGAAAAGGAATTATGAGGATAAACAATATGTAGCTGAAAGAACAGACTTTTTTGGCATATTTGTTTCTGTTTCTCCTCTGAAAATCTCTCCTTGCATTCATACTCATACATTTCAAAAGCACTGGGCCATACTAACATGTAGGATTTAGTTCAATTAGATTATATGCATGTCTAATTATCTGGACCACTGACCTTCGTGAGAGTGATTTAAGCACTGTGATTTAAGACTTGTCACGTTTGAAGCAGGCAGGTGGACCGTAATGCAGAAACAGCAACAGGCAGGAGACAGGAACTAAGGAGTAATCTATTTATTTTCCAACTAGGAATTCCAAGCAGAAACACTGGGAAACTAAGACAGGCAGAACACGAGGCTAACGATTCGGCTTCAACACCGGGCATGATGACAAATGAACTGACAAAGAACAGACAGGTATAAATATACAAGGAGCTAATCACAAGACAAGTCCCAGCTGGAGTGGGCAGGGAACTGGAATACAGAGGAAACACTGTGACAGCGAGGACTGGCAACACAAAGGCAGGGCTGACGAGGTCCAGACACTAAACAGGTGTGCAAGGGAAGACATGCTGGGCAGGGCTACAGGAACACATGAGGAACACACAGAGCAAGCACAGCAAACTCAAAATATAAAAAACAAGTATAAAAACAAAAGGACAAAACCCGATACTCCTCACAGAAAACAGAGTATCTTAAAAGTACTTCACCCTAAAACAAACAAAATGCCCCCAGAAACCAACTTAAGTCTCAGAATACAAACAGTGCAAATGTTTTAGGGTGGACATAACCTAAGAAGCCCTGAAAACAAAAACAAACTGAAAACACCAAGGAGTCCAACAAGAGGAATCCAACAGAATCATGACAAGACTTATGGAGGACAGAACCTGCCAAAGTAAAAAATTAAAAATAAATGACTCAATAAATATATATATAACTATGCCATTAAATATGCCAAAAATAATATTAAAAATAAATGTAGTCATTAATTAATTGATAAAATGCAACATAAATTGATAATTCTGTTCTAATTTGCTTCTTTATTTATCTATCTTTGTATTAATGACCTTATTTATTTACTCTTCTGTTTGGTTTGATTTTATTTATTTATTTTTGCATTTATCTTTTATTTATTTCATATTTATTTTAAATGTTTGTATTTATTGATAAATAAAAGGGGAAAAGGAGTAAATAAATAAGGGAGTGAATACAAAGGTAAATAAATAAAGTAGCAATTTAAAGCAGAAATCTCAATTTATGTCATATTTCATCAATTAATTAATGACTACATTAATTTGTAATATTATTTTGGGTACATTTAATGGCATATTTATTTATTTATTTATGGGGCCATTTATTTATTTATTCATTTTGAATTAGAAAAATGAGGGATTGAAGAGTGGAAAAGTTGTCCTCAAAATGTCCTCCATTGTTCACGGTTGATTTTTGAAAAGTTAATTTTCAACATCAACAATGAGCTGGGAAGAAAATTTGAAGATGTGGGGCTGCAATTAACAGCACAGCAATTTAGTATTGCACTTCCATAAAGTTGTTGGACTATGAAGCAGAGGCCGAGATATCCTGACTTTTAATTCATAGTATGGGTCCAAAACAAGCGCCAAAACCACTGGATCCCACATTTCACTCAATGCTTGATAGTGTCTTTCTTTAGACCCTCATAGACCCCCAGTTCGTAACACAGGCTTTCTGTAAAAATGACATCATCAGGGGTTATTTTCTCCGACTTAAGGCGGCTCCCTTTAGAGCCACAGCAGACATTATACAACTGTTTTCATGTGGCTGAGTAGCGCTCCTCAGGACAAGTAAACTGACCTTTGTGTTTAAAAAGTGCTCCTTTAATCCCAACCTTACTGTATTGTAATACATGTCTGTATCTTACCATGGGCAGATCCTGCAGCCGATGGAACTCTGGGTGGTTTGTCCGCTGGCGGAACTTGAGGAAGAGGATGACGAAGACGACAGCAGTGGTGACGATGAACACTGACAGCAGGCCAGCCAGCAGGGGGTCTAGAGGGGAACTGGAGCGGTGGCTGGGCCCCTTGAGCTCTAAATAACACAAAAAATGAACAAACATAATAAAAACACATTTGTAAGATAGAATGAGAAAATAATAAGCCAACCTAGGAGGCCTAAAATGATACTCTCATAACTGCACCTTCATCTCCAACATTAAGCTCAGAGGGGACCTCCGGGTGTGCATGCCCAGCTGGACCCCGGCCCGGAGCTGAGGTCAGAGGGCGTCCCGTGGTCGTCGGCTGTGCGGTGGCTGTGGTCGGTGATTCAGACCGTGGCTGGGTGGCGGAGGCGTGGGCTGTGGAGCTTGTGTCCTGCTGCACTGTGGGTGCTGGCTGAGATGAAAAGGCGGTGAAGGGATCTGTGGTCAGGATGACTCTGCCATCAGGAGTTGAGATGTGCTGCGGAGGGACGGCGCTCTGCACAGTCGGCGTGGATGAAAGGTTGTCTGCGGTAGCTGAAAGTGGGGATGTGAGGGCAGCGTTGTGTCAATTCAAAACAGTACAGAGAATTCTTCAAAAGGAGACAAACCGTACACACAGCAGCACGAGGTAACTCCACACCAACCCGGCTCATGAAAACTCCCACAAAGCTGTTATGCTTTTGTTGTCAGGTCACACCTATCTTGCACGCCAAGAAACACTGTTTGTATTTTCATGCACCAAATAGCAGCATAATAATGGTGGTGGTGGTGGTGGATGTCACACTTTGCTCACTACTGCATCTTTCCAGTTTTTCTTCTGATTCAGATAAACAACACATAAATGTGGAGAGGGCGACAATGTGTCAAACTGTCAGCTTTAAGTCACAGATATACATATTTATTGATTTAACATTAGAAAATCTAAAACTAGATCTAGTTGATCAGGCTCTTCTCCTGTGGAACCAGCTCCCAGTTTCAGTTCGGGAGACAGACACCCCTCTCCACATTTAAGAGCACGCTTAAGACTTTCCACTTTGATAACACTTATAGTTAGGGCTGGCTCAGGCTGCCTTGGACCAGCCCCTAGTTATGCTGCTATAGGCCTAGACTGCCGGGGGACTTCCTATGATACACTGAGCACCTCCTCTTCTTCTCAATCTGTATGCATTCATGTCCCATTCATGCATGTTAATAACTTGATTTCTTCGCCGGAGTCTTTGTGCTTTCTCGTCTCGAAGGTATCCACGGATCGGGGTTACACCTGGATTATAGTTGCGTCTGCTGCCGTGGCCCTGCTTGACACCAACTGCTACTATCATTATCATCAGCCTTATTTCTATTATTATTACTGCTACTATTAGTGCTATTATCATTCTATTATAGCCACCGCTGCTATTATTATTACTGCTACTATTAGTGCTATTATCATTATCATTCTATTATAGCCACTGCTGCTATTATTATTATAGCTGTTGCGCTATTATTGTTGTTGCTGTGCATCTCTCTCTCTCTCTCAACCCAACCAGTCGAGGCAGATGGCCGCCCACCCAGAGCCTGGTTCTGTTCGAGGTTTCTACCTGTTAAAAGGAAGTTATTTCTTGCCACTGTCGCCCCACTGCTCGCTCATGGGGGATCTTAAATTACAGAGTACGGTCTAGACCTGCTCTATATAAAAAGTATCTCAAGATAACTTGTTATGATTTGACCTTTTGTAAATACATTTCATTTGAAAATGTAACTTTAGGTTCGGGGAAGTTTGCATTTTACAGACCAATTGATTAATCACATAACCGAGAAAATAATCAGTAGATAAATCGATAACGAAAAGAATTGTTAGCTACAGTCATGAGTATATTCTTACTCCACTTTAAGCACATGTGGCTGTTTACATCACCTTTGACAGCTCACGCTGACAGCTGGGGAGGGGGCTGGGGAAAGGGTGTGTTCAAGGAAGTTTGTATACTATGTGTGTGACCAGCCAGACTTCTTTTCTACTGTTTACATGTGGGATAGATTGAAATGATATTCATGCTCCTGTGGGCAAAATGGACAATGGTAAAGAATCGTTTATAAGCTGTGTATATTCTGCATGAAGTCACGAAGCATTAAAAGTAATTAGTGATGTAATGTTTAGCTTTTGCCAAGTAACAACCAACACGTTACTATCTACGGTGACAGACAGAGAGGTGACGACAGCAGCTATAAAAGGGGGAAAGGGTGTGATCCGGGCGTCGTTATGTCATCTTGTTTGTTATTTTTGGGCTGCTAAAAGAGGCATCAGCGGAGCGGGTTATATTTATCTGATCTATAAAAGGGAATCTCTTAGATGAGGTTGCGACACACATTCTCAATCTCAGTGCAGTCATGTGCGGGTCAGGGGAGGAAGATGTTCCTGGAACGCTGCTGGCAGTGCAGCTGAGTCTGAGGAGAGCATGTGTGGGGTGATTCATTTTAAGAATCTGGACCAAGTAAACAGACTAGACTGGAAAATTATAGATGCACAATTAAAGAAGATGACCGTAATTTCTATGTCATGAGATTAGGCATTTAAACAGTGCGTGCAGGTTTGTCTTGAATACCTGAAGGTTTGGCCACTGCAGAGCTTGTGGTCAACAAGTGTGTCACAGTCTCTGTATGGACTATCCCTTCGGTCTTGGTAACGGTTGTGGTCTCAGGTGAGATTTCCTCCCCGCTGTTTGTCCGCTGTGAGACCTCAGGGTCTTCTGTCAGGTCAGGAGATGCTGAGCTTCCAGCATGACTCAGCAGGGCAGTCAGGGGCAAAGCACTGCTCTGACCTATGAAATAAAAGAGAAATCATACTAATAGGGATGGAAATGTATTCATCTATAAATTGATTTGTCTATAAAATATAATAAAAAATCCCCCCAGAGCATAAAGTGAAATATTTAAATGTCTTGTTATATTTTATAGCAGTTTACTATAAGACTTTAAAGGAACAGTGTGTAGCATTTAGGGGGATCTAGTAACAGAATATAATATTCATAACTACAGTATGTTTTCATTAGTGTATAATCACCTGAAACTAAGAATTGTTGTGTATTTGTTAGCTTAGAATGAGCCCTTCATATCTACATAGGGAGCGGGGTCCTCTATCTGAAACGCTCCGTTTTAGCACATTTCAACGGAATTGTGTTGCTAGGCAACAGCTTGGGTCCATGTTTACTTCCTGTCAGCTGATGTCATTCACATACACTGCAACTGGAAATATGGTGCCTTCAAATGGGGTCGTGTTTACCGTGTTCACAAGAAGAGTCCATATGAACGCCCCCCCTATTGTGGTATTCATGACCTCCTAAATGGAAAGTTTCTGAAAGCTCTGAGTTTACGAGTTGTGACGTGTTTGTTGACGTTGTCAGAAATGGTGAATATAGTGTAATTTTAGTTGTATATTGTTTTTCTTCGTAGTTTTATAATGTCTGAGGAAAATGTTGATATTCCCAACGGCCTCGTCTTTTTCCTCTGTTATTATGCATTTCCTGCATTATGTTACCCGCTTGCTAGCTTGCTAACGTTAATATTGCTGTTGCTTAGCAGCAGTGTTCTCACGATTTAACCACTTGAACACCAAGCATATAGTGTACACGACTTCCCATGTTGTAAACACAAGCTCACGAGTTTCATTTGAAGGCACCATAAAATATTGTGCAGTTGTGACATCACAAAATTACAGAAATCCTGACAGCTTGTTTCAAAGGCACAGTTTCTGAATACGGGCTCCATGCATTTAGTGTTTTCGATACTTTCACAGTATTTATAGGGCACTTAAACCTGCTTTATAATAAAAAAAAGACATGTAAATCTCGTTTTTTTTTTTACAATATGGGACCTTTAAAATGATCTGCTGAGCGGATTATAAGAATTTAATAAAATAACTCAACACAATCTAATAAGGATAAAATTCAACAAACAGCCTGCAGCTTTGAGTGAACTTTCTACCAGATCAATGTCTAGAGCATCATGTGAGGAATCGATAACGACTCCCATCTCGCGTCAGCAGGATGTCGAGTCAAAAACACACACACACACACACACATACACGTACACACACACACACACACCAGGGATGACACCTTACCTCTCGTCTGCGATGAGCCGGTAAGAAGCACCAACACGCAAAACGCCAAATTCATCTCAAATTGCATCTCAATTCTCCTGCAGATTATAGAATATAAACGGAGCAAAAGCGGCGGGCTCTCCACGGCGGCTCTGCTTCTCTGAGGTTGTTTCCGTTACGTGATTTGACAGGGCACACCATCAGCGCTAAAAATATCCTGAGGGAGTCGGGCAGAAGAGGAGAAGAGGGTGGGGCTGCACGCCAGGCTGCATGCGGGCAGCACACACACACGGCTGCACACGGTTTATTCTAAAGAGAAATAAAAAAAAAAAAGAGAAAAAAAAACAAAACACGACCACACTGCAAATTCATCTTTCACTCTCTCCAGCAGCTCTTTGTTTTTTTCCTGTCACTCATCTCTGCATCTATTGCTCTGGACATGCACCAGTTTTGCTGTCGCTCCGCTGTCATCCAATCAGATGCCAGTGCGTCAGAGGCGCAGTTGTGTGCGTCAGGAGCGCCTGTTGTAGCGCGCTGAAACACATGCGAGTTTTCACTGTGATTATTGTTGCTGCAACTGCTAGCATTAATAGGCGAATAATAGATAGGTGTCTTGCTGGTTGGTAATGTGAGACAACAACTTTCCAGCCCCCACTGGAGGTCAGTGTGTCGTCATGGCTGAGCGCACTGCCCACATGTGTACTGTATGGACAGCTGAATGACCCGCTGCGTCCTCTGGCAGACACACTCTTTAGAGGACAGCGCTTTAATCACTGCCTTCTTTTTTTTTGTGCGGATCAGGCTTTAATTTCGGAGAGATTTCCAGCAGCAGCAGCAGCAGCAGTAAGGAGGAGACACCTTCACGTTGCGCCAGATGGAGCCTCCGGCCAATCCGGCAGACAGCCCGGTGGAGTTGGAGTTAACGGTGGAGAATGTGGAGTCGGTAAGTTTCAATAATCGGCCACTTCACTGGATGACTGTTTATTGAATGGTGCCTACAGATGGAGCTTCTGTAACACCATTCAGACAGCTAATTTGAATAAATATGTTAAAAAAAAAAAAAGCTGCAGCATCTCCTCATATTAATATATAATTTTTTTGATTGAATAACTCAAGTAATAGCATAACAACAGCAGTTTGGTCACATAGAAAACGCTGCTTGGTTCATTGTAGCTCACCATAGGGAGATTAGACACACTGGACATTTTGTAACATGATACCAGCTATAAGCATATGCTGTCCTAATAATAACTAACACCATGTGCCTTGGATTAGTTGCTATGACAACACGTTTTTTTTTTTTAACTCTATTCAAACAATTGGACATCCAACATGCATGATTATTAATGCTTGTTGTAAATGCAATGATTGAATTAACAACCTGTTATTGTCATTACTATACCTCCTCAGTCAGGACATATGGGGATATTTATATTATGATTTCTATCCATTCTGATGTTCTCATTAAGGGTGTAAGAAAATATTGAAAATATTGAGTATCGCGATATGTTTTGTGATATTGTATTGATTCTCAAAAACACTAAATTTTTTATTAATATTTACATGCAAATATTAACTATTGATAACTATTATTTCATCGGCAAAGAGATGTGCCCTCTCAGTGTATGTGCTATGATGTTGGATGTTATTTTGTTATTTAATTCTTTAAACTCAGATTTTATGCATATGGCGGCAGGGCCGGCTCTAAACCTTTTGGTGCCATTGGCAAAATTTGGATATTTTCAGAAGGTGGCGCCCTAGGCGACTGCCTATATGGCCTATGCCTTACGCCGGCCCTGTATGGCGGTGTGTTCTTTATACTATGACAGTTTTCCTAAAATTTTATTTAATATCACAATATATCGCCTTGCTTACAGTATCGCAATATAACGCAATATATTGAATCACAACCCGTGTATCATGATACATATCGTATCGCCAGATTCTTGCCAATACACAGCAATACCATCCTTAGGTGTTATTACCTAATTTGTTCAGGTGTTCCCTTTGTATTGGTTCTTCTCTCCTCCTCCAGGCTCTCTACCAGCTCTACTTTGACCCGGACATGGAGCGCAAGAATGTGGCCCAGAAGTGGCTGACCCAGGCCCAGGCCTCTGCACAGGCGTGGCACTTCTGCTGGGCCCTGCTCGGACCCGACAAGGTCCGTTGTTGTGCTTCTGCTCACGCATCTTTACAACTGTACATACTACATTTGCAGCAGTCGACGGCATCGGTTACAGTAACTCCATAATGTGATGTGTCTTTCCTTTGCAGCTCCCGGAGGTTCAGTTTTTTGGCGCCAGCACCCTCCACACCAAGATCTCCCGTCACTGGAGCGACCTCCCCGCGGACCAGCACGAGAGCCTGAGGACGCAGCTCCTCTCCCACATCCTGTTCTTCTCCTCGGGGCCCAAAATGGTGCTAACCAGGCTGTGTGTCGCCCTGGCCTCTATGGCTCTTAACTTAATCCCACAGGCTTGGTCCCAGCCGGTGGCGGACATGGTGAGGGCCTTCCAGCCGCAGAAGCCCGACTCTGAGGGCGGCTCTGGTGCAAAGGCCACCCAGGACCCTCAGGCGCACTGCCTCGCGCTGTTGGAGCTCCTCACCGTACTTCCAGAGGAGTTCCAGAGCGGCCGGCTGGCTCAGGCTCGTCGCGCCCAGCTGAGGGAGGCCCTGGCCGGGGAGTGGGCGGTGGTGTGTCCCATGCTGCGTCAGCTGCTCCAAAGCCAAGACTCCTCTGTCCAGGTGAAGGAGAAGGTTCTGCGCTGCCTGTCCAGCTGGGTGGGGCTGGACGTGCCGTTAGGCGAGAGTCATGAGCTGGTCCAGGACTGTTTCACCGCTCTGTCCGACCCAGAGCTGTTCGACACGGCCGTGGAGACGATAGTCAACGCGATCTCGCAGCCTGACAGTCAGAGGTGAGAAACACACTGCGCTGTAAATTCATTCAGGTCACAGCCAATCTCCAGGTGTGTGAATCAGAACGTGTGTGTGTCCAGGTACATTGATGCTCTGGTGAACCTGATGCCTCTGGTGCTGGGTCTCCATGACCAGCTGAAGACAGCGGCTCAGGATGGGGACATGGAAACGTCACACGGTATCTGTCGTATTGCTGTTGCTATGGGGGAAACACACTCCAGGTACACACACACACACACACACACAAACCGCCATCCTATAACCTGGCTTCAGTAAATTTCTTTTATTTCTTAACCTGAATGTGTTTGTGTACGACAGGGTTTTGTTGGAACAGGTGGAGCACTGGCAAGAGTATCTGGCTTTGGTTAACATGATTCTTTTCTGTACTGGCATCCCTGGACACTACCCAGTCAGTGAGACCACCAGCTCCCTTACACTCACCTTCTGGTACACTCTGCAGGTAAGGTCAATGAATAAATGAATGGGATAAATAGTTTTATTTTTCTACATTAAATGTAATTTCTTTTCATTTTAGTAAGTTAATCATGTGCATTAAATGTAAAACGCTTGTCTTTGTGTAAGGGTTTAGACACTGAACTTTCTTTCTAATTCTTTCTCGCGTGTTCAGGATGACATCTTGTCATTTGAGGAGGACAAGCAGGCCGTTTACCTGCAGGTCTACAGGCCGGTTTACTTCCAACTGGTGGACGTGCTGCTACATAAATCCCACTATCCCTCCCAGGAGGAGTATGCCTCCTGGTCTTCTGATGACAAGGAGCAGTTCAGAATTTACAGGTAAGACACAAAACTAAAAGGAAGTTCATAAGGAGCTCTAAAACTGGGGCTGTTTTCATAAAGCTTCCTAGTACAAGTGGAGTTAAAAGGAGTTGCTCCAAGTGACGAAATCCTGAGAAAAGTCTTAGAATTATGTCGACGTTTTCTAAGAATTTCCCCTTACAGTTAAGACTAGATCCTGGTAAAGATACAAGTTATTCATAAAGCATCTTAGCCCTTAAAGCAACAGTAGGCGAGACTGGAGCAAATATGATTAAAAAAAGCTAAAATATCTCACATTCTGTTTTAGCGTACTAAATAGCACATTAGTATGGAATTTCGGATGCAATCTCTTTTCTCACAAGAAAGAAAGGCATTGAATTTGAGTGGACAAAAAGTGCACGTCTGTACCAAATACCCTGGCAATCCATCGAATAGCTGTTGAGACATTTCCAACACCAGCGTGGCTAAAAATGGTAGCTATAGATTATGTCCAACTATGTCTCTTTTACATTTCAGAGTGGACATTTCTGACACTCTGATGTATGTGTATGAAATGCTGGGAGCAGAGCTGCTTAGTAACCTCTACGACAGGCTGGGTAGACAGCTGATGAACCCCCAACAGTCAGCAGTATGGCAGGTAATGTCATCAATCACTGACTCCCATTCTATCTATCTATCTCGGTAAAGTTTTACAAAGCAAATATTTCCTTCCTTACTGTGTGTAACTGTGTATTCCCACCACCTCCTCCTGATTGTGTTTCCCCTCTCTTGACCCAACATCACACTTTGTTTTTCTCCTCATCAGGACACAGAGGCGCTATTGTTCGGCTTCCAGTCCATAGCTGAGACGATAGACGTGAACTACTCTGACGTTATCCCTGGTCTCATCGGTCTCATCCCCAGAATCAACATCAGCAACGTTATGCTGGCTGACACCGTCATGTACACCATAGGTACATAACACACGCCTTTTTCTACTGTGTACATCTTAATACTTTAATATTCTACATTAAAGCAGAATTTTACAAACTATAATTAGTATTATTTATGGCCAAAGATGTGTATCTGCACTCAACTGTAACAAACCCATTTACACTCACTATATCCACCCTCTTTCTGGATTCCCCCCGTTGGCAAGGATCCCTGGCTGAGTGGCTGGCTGATCACCCCGTGATGTTGGGTGGCATATTACCCATGGTGCTTCAGGGCCTTGTGAAACCAGAGCTGTCTGTGTCCAGTGTATCCACCCTGAAGAGGATCTGCAGGGAGTGCAGACATGACCTCAGCCCCTACGCTCAGGACATCCTGACCGTGTCACAGGTCAGACACGCAGACTTTATTATTTTTCTAACATAGGTGTGTGATTACGGTCTTTGTATTAACACTTGTGTTCCTCTGCAGGATGTACTGATAAAAGAAATCCATAAGGTGAGTAAACAGCCTTCAATATTCACCAGTATCTTTCCTATTCTGCCAACACAAACGCATCGAGCGTCTCTCTGAGGACATCATGTATGATGTGTGTGCTGTGTGTGTGTCTCTGCGTGTCTGTGTGCAGAGCAGCCAGTGCATGTGGTTGATGCAGGCTCTGGGTTTCCTCCTGTCCGCCCTGCCGCTGGAGGAGATTCTAGCTAGACTTCACTCTCTCATCAGCCCTCACATCCAGCAGCTGGATACACTGGCTCAGCAGGAGGTACGTGATCCAAAGAAACTCATGAAACTTCTACAGAAAACCCACAAACACTAAAATGATACCTGCAGTAGAGGAGGTTGTACCTAAGTACAAACTGGATAAATCAATTGCACTATGTTACTGTATATTTGAAATACATTACACAACGAGTACATTAGAAGCACATCATTATTTTGGTGCTAAATTTAAGTACAAAAATATATTAATATTCTATTTTACTGCACTACTTTAAAGTGTAGTATTCCTATAGTAGTACTTCATTGTACTTAACATGCTTGTACTCATACTACTACATTTGTATGTTAGAAATGGTGAACGGTTTCTATATTATTTAACAGTATGCTTTGAAAAGCTTAAATAAAGGTATAATTAAAGTGGATTTTCGTATACTATTACTGAGTATCTTTTCAATAAAATAGTACAGTAGTAGTAGTCCAGTGTATACTAATAATCAATACAACATCAGTTAGTAGTCGCAATTTGAAATTAAAAAATTAAAAAATGATGCTTCAATCAGCTAAAATATGAGTGCACACTAAGTTTATGTGAATGTGTTTGTATCTTTGATGGATTAGTTTTAAAAAGTTATTGGACTTTTGAAAATGATATCTTAAATACACTCATGTACTCAAGTACTTGATTGCATTTAGAATAAGTAAAGTAATAAGTAATACCCCCTCACTTATGACAAGTGCACTATAAATCAAAGCAATATAGTATACTGTAAGTAGATCTGGTAAAAGTTTACATTGATTAGTGTAAATAAAAGTATACTGCAAGTTGAATTTAATATACTTTAATTAAATATTCAGAACGGATTAGGGTTGCATAATTAATGAAAATTTTATCGAAATTGCAATATGGCCTACTGCAATTTTCAAATCGCAGCATGAGAAGGAAACCACAATATTTGTCACATTGGAAATATTTGTCAAAATGCCATTTTAAAATTAAATATGGTGGTGCTGCTTTATACAGATCCCCGCAAACATCCCACCATAATCATTTAAATTTTTTTTTTCAATGACAATGAGAATAATTATGTAAAAATTGTTTTTTCCTCTAATATCGCAAAACATCGTAATCATTGTAATTGCAATATCAGCCAAAATAATCGCAATTCAATATTTTTTCAAAATTGTGCAGCCCTAGAATGGATCATTTTCAAAAAGCAGATTATGTATTTAATAGCATACATAATGTAATCTACTCCTCTACTCGTTAACATTATACTTAAAATATTGAAATACTACTTCAGTTTTGTGTTCTCACTAAGGACACTTCAACATAATGCAGTACAGCTATCAGATGAAATACATTTTAATGAGCTATGTCTGATGTCTGTTGACAGAGACTCAGATACCACTGGCTTCTTTTTATTGCAGCATTGTTGCAGCGTTTGATGCAACTTTCACGGAAACAACAGTAAAATTGCTCTTTCCTCTCACAACCGCTGTCCCGTTTGACATATCTCGTATCGTTACTGTCATCACAACAAGGCTGCACATCAAACCCATCCACGTTGTCTCCCTTTACAGCGTGATGCCACTAACAAACCGTCTATTATCCACATCCTGGGGATGCTGGCCAGCCTCTTCACCACTCTGGACATCAACAGACAAGCAGACAGCTTAGAGGAAGCATCCAGCCCGAGACCAACTCCCTCACAGAATCCAGTAAGTGTAGCCAGAGAAAACTGCGTACCACTAGCTCCATTATCACATATTATACCAGCTGCTGTATCTGAATGATATCAAATTACCATAACACTCTCCTAATACAGCAGTCAAATAGTGGGTTGTTAATCAACCCTCAGAATGGGCCTTGTGCATCAATATTTCTGAACATGCAACATATTTAAATATGCTGAAATGAACCAATATTTCATATCAAATATATTCTAAAATCTTGCTTTTAGGTTGTTGTTGTGCTACAGCAAGTGTTCACGCTGATCCAAACCATCCTCAGCAAGTGGCTCGATGACTCAGATGTAGTAGAGGTAGGAGGGTTTTTCCAATGCTTGCATAGAATATGTATGATCTTGTGTGTGTGTCTGTGCATGTATGATTTATCTATGTGTCTGTTGTTTACTGACTCACAGCTCTCTCCCTGTCTCTCTCCAGGCAGTGTGCGCGGTGTTTGATAAGTCAGTTCGAACCCTCCTACATGATTTCGGGCCCATGGTGGCTCAGCTGAATGAGATGCTGGGGCAGATCTACAGCGCCTTCCCACAAGCCTCAGCTCTGGACCTGGCGCGGCAGGTACGTACGCCCCCACAGATCAGCGCCTAAATAAAACTGTAATTCAGCCTCTTAGAATGCTTTTGGGATCAGAGGTCATTCTCTCTCTCTCTTTTTTAGATGGTTCACATATTTGCCGGAGAGGAACACCACATCTCTAACATCAAAAGCCTCATTGAGGTGTTGACTTCTGCCACAATTACTATATTTCAGCAAGGTAATAAACACCTGCAATTAATTCCAATTTACTTTTAGACATGTGTTTGTCTTGTCTCATCTTATATTTATTTTTTACAGGTCCACGGGATCATCCTGATATTGCAGAATCATTTATGCACCTTCATGCTCAGGTGGGTTGAATATTCTTGTCCATTGTTACGCACGTCTGACTGCAGCGCACAGAAAACTTTGCCTGATCGCTTTGTGTTCATTTAGATTCTTAAAAGGAAGCCTGATATGTACCTGTCGGACCAGCTGGATGTTAAAGGGCTGTTTTACTGCGGTGAGTATCTTTACATGCCTGTACTGTACGGTATACACAGAGGGGGAAAGAGTACTAGAATATTGTACTCAAGTAAAAGTACTGCTACTTTAAATAAATTTGACTCAAGTAAACCTAAAAGTGCTTGAGTAAAACAATTTAATTAACCCTTTTGGCTTCATTGGGCAAAAATTCCATAATAACCTTTCAGCATATTGTAATTCAAGTGTTCTGAGAGAAAAAAGCACCATGAGACATGGTCCCTCCAAAGTGGGGTCAGGCTCATGGACTATAATATTACAGCAAAGGAGAGACAGCACCATAAAAAATACACGGCGCAGCGCGCACACGCTACTAAGTGCTTGCTGGCATTCTCATCACGAGTCCAGTCAGCGTGTTGTTGTACTCACCGGTCCGCGAGGTCCTCCACAGTCTGCTCCAGGTTCAACTCCTCTACTCGAAATATAACCAGTCATCTCGGCCTCTCTGGTCCCAGTATAACCAGTCCTCTTGGCCTCTCTGGTCCCAGTATAGCCAGTCCTCTTGGGCTCTACCGTCACATCGGGGATTAACAGTCTCAAACAGCAGAAAGTTCTCACACATCTCACTGAAAGTAGAGGTTCATCGGGTGAACGCAGAAGCCGCCATGAGCATGTTAGCATGTTAGCCAGGCCCCTCCTGTAGGCCTACAGGTAAGGAACACCTGGGTGTGTCACTTAGCATTGTCAGTCACACATTAAAAACAGTTGTTAATTAAGACAGATGCAACATGTTTTTGAACTATGCTGAGGTAGAATAATGCTAACTATAACCGTAAAACATATTTTATCCTTAACTTGATTGTGCTTTAAGTGCTAGCTCACCCCGGCCGGCCGGTGAACTCTTCTTCTTCTTCTGCTTCTTCTGGTTCTTCTTCTGCTTCTTCTTCTTCTTCTTCTTCTTCTTCTTCTTCTTCTTCTTCTTGTTCTTCTTCTTCTGCTTCTTCTTCTGCTTCTTATTCTTCTGCTTCTTCTTCTTCTTCTGTGTTCAAAATCAAGACACAATCTTTCTCTCTGAAGCGTTTCTTTTGTGTTTTCCATGATCTTGAAGTTCTACCATGAGGCAACCATTTGTATGACCCATTAGCTGAAGCGTTCATTAAAAAAACATCTTTTTATTCTCTTGTTTTCTCCAGGGATTTTATCACTGAAGTTCCCAGAGACACCCACAGTAAAAGCTGCCACTCTATTCTTTGTAAGTTGAAGCAGAAATGTGCAATTTTTAATTATTTTTTTTAATCTAATTTCAACCCATGAGCTCATAGATTGTTGTGATTTTTTTCCCGTCCCTGGCAGACAGAGCTGTTGCCTCGTTGTAAAGACATGCCCTCGCTTGGTGAAGTGTTGCAGAGGGATGGAAAGCTTCTGACAGAGACCATACTCCAGGTGAGTCACTCATTAGACACAACTAAGTATTGTACTGTGATTATGAATAATGATTTGTAAACGTCCTCTTATTAAACCAGTGCATGCCTTTTATCCATGACCTTTAGTCTCATTTAAAACTATTTTCTAATGGAAGCACGCTGCTTAATGCTTTTATTTCTCAGGCGGTCGGAGGCGAGTCACCTCGCAGTCTGACGGAGCACTTCTCTGAGGTGCTGTTGAGTCTAAACAGACACTGTCCAGCTCTGCTGTGTCAGTGGCTGAAAGAAACACTACAGACCCCAGGGTTCCCCTCGGCCCAGGTCTCCACAGAGCAGAAACACACCTTCAGTCAGCAGCTTCTCAGGTAATAAAATACCTGTTGCACCCAAAACTGCAACCCTATAAACAATAAGCTGTTGCGGCTAATGGATGAAGGATGGAGTTTAGGCAGTATGTTTACTGCTCCATAGTCTTGACTGTTGTTTACAGATCTTCATCCTCATCACACCTACTGTAATATTCAGACACCTTTGATAAAGGACGAGCTTGGAGTTTCTCCTGAAATACTACGACACTGTAACAATAGATCTTTTTTTTAGCAAATACCAGGTAACCAACCTCTTAACACGTGACCTCGGACTGATTATAAAGTCAAAGCTTTTGCACCAATGAATGAGGAAAAGTATTGAGGATGTTGAGAGCCCGAAGACTCTCAGTCTGCAGTTGTATGAAATATTTTGCAAAGTGAAAGTGGTGTGAAAACAGAACTGCGTGAAAAGAACCACAAATCAGAGATTTTGATGACAGATTTGTGCCAAAAATACAGCGAAAAAATATAGTGACATGTTTCGACAAAATTAATTTACCATCTTTTTTTCTCTCTTTTCCAGGGAGCAAACCAACAAGCGGCGCGTAAAGGAGATCGTGAAGGAGTTTTCTCTGCTCTGTCGGGGCCTGCAGGGGTCTGGATACTCAGATTACTAGACTGAGAGAGAGAGAGAGAGAGAAAACCTTGGACTGAACCAAAGCAAAAACACAGATTAAGTGGACACTTATTAGGATGGAGGACATCTGTGCAACATGTTTTAATAAAAATACCTTTGTAAGTTCCCAAAAATGAAAGAAAAAAAAGTGTCCCATTGTCCTTTATACTCATCTCCAGGCATGGATCCAAAACCTCCAACCTCCATCTGACAAACTGACACCAATAAACAGTTCATTCTTTGCAGCTGCGTGAGCAACTGTGTGTGTGTTCACTTATTTATTGTTCTCTTCTCTTGTATGCTGCTTTTAGATCATATTCACACATTATCAAAATATAGAAACCCCCCCTCCCACGCACACACACACACACACACACACACACACACATACACCCGAGTCAGGCTTCTTTTAAAAATGTGACGTCGTTACATTATATAGCTTATAACTCTTGTACATGTAGACTTCTGCTAATATATAATAAAAACAATTTCATCACTTTCACAACAGAAAAAAAGATAAACAAGACCGACTTTTTTAAAGCAGACAACATGTCCTGACAATAGACTGCTTGTTTTGTTTTGTTTAATCAGTGACGTCACCGTGAGGGATGGCAGTTGTTGTTGGAAGTTGGAAGTTGGATTTTGGGACTGTGTCCTCTGTAGGAGACGTAGTGGTGGTTGGTGCACTGAGATGAGACGGCTCTAAGGGGCTAGTCTGTGAGTGGCGTTCGTGCATTTCAACCACAGCTAAGGAGGCTCCAGAAACCAGTCCTGACCCAGGAGGTTCACTATCGTATTCTCGTGAAGAGGTTCAGCACTGACTTTGATTCCTGGGAACAGAAGGAAATGAAATAGTGTCAAAAAACTTTTAAAGGTCCCATATCCTGCTCATTTTTAGGTTCATACTTGTATTTTGTGTTTCTAATAGAACATGTTTACATGCTGTAATGTTCAAAAAACACATTATTTTCCTCATACTGTCTGCCTGAATATACCTGTATTTACCCTCTGTCTCAAACGCTCCGTTTTAGTGCATTTCCAAGGAATTGCAATGGAATTGCGTCGCTAGGCAACAGTTTGGGTCCATGTTTACTTCCTGTTAGCTGATGTTATTTACATACACTGCAACAGGAAATAAACTGGGACCCATTTAGAATGTTTACGTTTAAAACCGTGTAATGGTCTAAATATTGTATATTTGTGATCACAAATGGACAGAAATCCTAACGGCTTGTTTCAAATGCACAATTTCTGAATACGGGCTGTGTGTATTTCTCCGTATGTTGAGCGTCTTGATAGTTTAACAGTATTTATAAAGCACTTAAACCTGCTTTATAATATAAAAGACATGAAAATCTCGCTTTTTATAATATGGGACCTTTGAAATATGTCATATTGTCCTGAATCCACAGATGCCTTTGTTTGTCAGGAGAACGTCCATTTAAGGATTTTTTAAATTACTTTCAAGATCTTACTTTGGTGAAATTCAAGAACTTTAAATTAGACATGATCCAGGCTTTGTCATGTTTTTATGATTTTGTCAAATCAACTTTCAAACTGGTGTTTTATCAACACAAAGCTGAAAATTACACCGACATCATTCAGTAACTTCAAACAACAAAGACATCAGACCTGTGTGTATGATGGTTATGTGGTTATGTACCTTTGTGCAGCGCGTCTTACTGAAGACATTCCAGAAACGTAGTGTCTCATCCCCGGCTCCTGTAACGATGGCTTCCCCGTCTGGTGACACAGCCTGAGAAGAGAAGGGAGGACACAGAGAGAAGAACGGGTTAGAGGGAGGAACATTTTGGTATGTTTATATCAGGAAATAGGTATTTAAAACACTCTACCTTACTGGAACCAGTGATGAATCCAGTGGTGAAAAGCCTGATTACCCAAGTCCTGTACTTGCACTTTACTTAGAGGGCGGGTCCATTATTTTGTATTTATTTTTTGGAGGTTTTTATATCATTCTGTAGCTCAAATCTGAAGATTAAAATTTTGGTCAAAGTATGTATGTTTTAGCATCAAATTGCTATTTTCCCAAGCCCCTCTAAAAACCTTTCCCCACATGAACTGACGAAGGTTTCTGCATGATGACGCTGCTACAGGTACAGTTTATATATACAGCCTTATAGTCAGTGTATTAACATTACAGACAGTAACTTATATGGCGGTCAGGATGCTCTCTGTTTGGAAAAGCAGACAGGAATAGCTATTTATGACGGGGAACTGAAGCCGTTATTTCGCTCTCTTCCAAGTCACCAGACTCCATTCACAAAAACAGTTATTTTACCTCGCAGAACATGAGTATACATACAACCCCACTTCAAGAATTCTGAACTAATCCTTTCAGTTATTTCCAAACTTGGCACAGATAACTTTGACTCAGCCACTGCTAGTGTTCACATTATTATTATAACTAACTAACTTATAACTTTGACACTGAACCTGCATGGCCATTCAGTTAAGCCTGCAATCTTACCAGGTACAGCACTCTGTAGGAGTGTCCTGTCAGCTTGGCCACCTGCGTTAGCGACGGATACTTCCACACCAGGATCTGGTTCTGAGAGTAGCCGTGAGTGCTCACCTGGAAACAGAGAGAGAACAATTCAATAAAAATGCACAACATGTAGACACGTCTGCTTAGTCTGGAGTCCTGTAGTGCTGCACTGTGTTGTACTATACAGAAACAACTTTCACTAACTACAGCACAGTCTCGCTATACAGGTGAAACTGCACTTTATGATACTGCACCAACAAAAACTGAACATTACACAGTAAGCTTAACTTACAGTAGATTGCTATTGTAGAGATATTGCATGGAATCATATGTGATTGTACATGTGTACCAAAATATTGAGAACTGAGTGCATATCAATGTCTCAAGAGATCCCTCTACTTTAGACAAAATGCAATAAAATGATAATTAATTGCTAGATACTGTCGTTACGTCTCTACACTAAAAGTATATTATTTATTTTCTGATAATGTGACACATTTTTACACTATCCAGCCTTAAAACAATATTTTACATCTGGCTGTTATCATTTTTATCCAAAGATGTGATTACAGGATTAATGCATTAAGCAGGATACTATCTATCTTTACCAATTATAAAATTACATTTTATCGATTGTCATTGTCCTTGAACTGGCCAATATCTGTGTACAGAGGTCACATCTCCAGGGTGGCATATACATTTATGTGTGTGTCTCCTCACCAGCTCGTTGGCGTGTTTGGACCACGCCAGGTTGCAGACCTGGGAGCCGGTGTCTGTGCTCTGCAGCGCCTGACCCGTCAGCGTGTTCCAGAAGCGCAGGCAGCGGTCGGCGGTGCCGCCCCCCGACGCCAACAGCCCGTGTTGGTGGGGGGACCAGGCGATGGCCTTCACCGCTGCCAGGTGGTCGCTGTACTGCTGCACGGGGAGGAGGCTGGAGCTGTTCCACACCAGCAGCTGGGCAGGAGACAACGAGGAACGGGATGTTGAAGCTCGAACGTGTTCACTTTTACTGTCACAAAGTTGCGTTTTAAACTCTCTCACCTTGTTGTCGTTGCCTCCGGACGCGAGGTGCTGGTGGTCGGGAGACCACTTGAGACCACACACTTCTTGTCTGTGACCTTGCAGCCTCCTCTCAGCCGAAGGGGGGGTCCTGACGTCCCGCTGTAAGATCACTCTGTCCCGACTCCCCGACGACAGCTGCTCTCCGTTCCACGCCAGGGCACCTTGAGCACAAAGGGTGGGGGGGGAGGGTCTCGTATTTCACTTATTTGCTTTTAGTTTGCTAAAGCAGACTCAGACAGATTTTAAGCAGCAGTTTTTAGTTCCACTTGACTCCAGCTACGACTGACCTACACGTGCTGAGTGACCCTCCAGGCTGGTCAGCTTCCTCCCTCCTGCTGCGTCCCAGATCTGAACGTAGCCCTTGTGCGTTCCGACGGCAACAAGACTCCCCTGAGAGGACCAGAGCCAAAGTCAAACACACTGCTTTCATATTTTCATATTATTTTCTACAAGCACTTAATTTTCTCATATACTACTGTGTTAAAGGACCGATATGTAATATATTTACCGTATTTAAATCATAAAATGATGATGATATGTCATCAGAGATTAAGGAAACATGCTGAATAGAAATACTGGCTTCTCCAACAACAATGCTACAGCCAGTATGTTCTCCTTTGAAATTTCCACTCCAGTTCGGAATGTCTGTTTTTGTTTTGGTCGGTGACAAATTGGCACGAAAACACAGATCTTTCTGCAGCCATGGAAGCAAGCAAACGAACTGGATCAACAGAGATAAGATAACTTTAGATTCTACCCAACCTGAAAAGCCTCGACACATCTCTCTGTGGTCCGTGTGCAGCTGGTTATCAAGGCAGCGAGTATTTGAGACACACAGCGGATGAAGTGATTCAGACTACTGCTGCTGGTCAGAGGCTAATGCCGTGATGCTAACACACGTTAACTGCTTTCAGTCCCACCGGAGAAGCGGACGGTCCATGGCTCCAATGGTTTGAATTTGGACTGCAGTTACCCATTTTAAAACGCTAGCTGTCAGTACTACACATTGTTCCTTTAAATAAGCAGAAGACTCAGTTCTGGCATCTCACCCTCTCGTTCCAACAAACAGACGTAACAGAGTCTCCGTCCACAGAGAGGTCACATAACCTTGTCACCTGTTAAGACACAAAGTACGCACATTTACCACTTCCACTTCTCTCAAACTGTTAATGAATGAATCTTTCAGTCCTCCTCTGACCTGGCTGGTGCAGGCACTCCACAGGTAGACGCAGGCCCCCAGGCCGACGCTGAGCAAGTTGCCTGCCGACCAGTCTACCAGGTTGAGGTAGAAGTCGTCCTGCAGCTCCGGAGCATCCAGCACCTTGAAGGGGATCTTGGAGATCTTACGGGCTGGTTTGCGAGGGGAGCGGAGCAGCTTGTGACTACAGAAACATTGAGAAGAAACGGGGAAACCTTTGTTACCAGACAGCATTAGTTTAAGCACCATTTCTGCTCAGTGTGCAGCCTCTTCAGATATGTCATACCTCTTGTTACTAAGCGGAGAAAGGGAGTAGGGTGAGACTTCATTATCGCTATCGAAAGGCACTCTCTTAGTGTGGACAGTGTACTGCGGAGGATGAACACACAAAGCAGAATTAGCTTTACAACTTCACCATTATGACGTTGGTGTTCGTGAATCCTAGGAGCTATTTGGAGACAAATTATTCTGGAATTGAATAGCCATTTCTCTCATGACTCGTACCCTAAAAAGGCTGTGAGAGTCTTGAGAGAGGACGGCGTGCCGCCTGTCGTCTGTGTGAGGGTCTGGCACCGTCTCTATCCCTGCCCCCAGCAACTCATTCCTCAGCAGGGCCGCATACGCCACAGCATCTGGAGGGGTGGCATAAGGAGAGCGGTGATGGAAATACAGATGGAGGAGAGGTATAAAAATGACAACTGGGGATGAATCATAAGAAGAACAAATGTCTGACCTTTGCTCGAGTCTGAAGTGGGATCCTTCGCTTTATGGTTCTGATTTGGGGAGCGGCAGTTCTCCTGCAGAGAGAAAAGAAAGAAGTTGTGTTTTTGGTGGGGCAGGCTGTGTAAAAGATGGATTATCTATCCATCTGTTACAGATAGATAGATAGATAGATAGTAACTTCATTGATCCCGAGGGAAATTCAAGTTTCCAGCATCACAGTTCCATAGTGCAAAACATGTTAGTAAAAAAGGCACAAGTTAGTAGTACAAAGTATAAAAAATATACCAGATATAAAAATATCAGGAGATGAAGAAAACTGTTAAAACTGAATAAAGTGCAGGGTAACAACTGAGATACGGGACTATTAAAAATGTGAATATAGTGCAAAAAGTGATATAGCGCTGGTTAATAAAATATAGAAGATTTAGATATTAAGAAATGTCAAATACGGAATATAATGCGGGATGAGAACTGAGGTAGAGAGTTTTTTAAAAATACACTAAAGTGCAGAATAAGCTGTAAATTTTTTGTAGAATACAGTAAAACCAGTCTATAAGGGTGCAGAGTAGAGCTGTTTGTGGTGTGCAGAATTAAAAAGTCTATTAAAGTGCACTGTGTGCATTATCTGTCCTGCAGACCGTCCTCCCCAGAGAGGTGTTGTACAGTTTGACGGCTCGGGGGGCAAAGGATTTCCTGAGTCTGTCTGTGGAGATGACAGAGAAGATGAAGAACTAGCTGCTCACATTGGCATAGTGGAAGTTGATGCTCCAGTTGCTTCCAGCGCGCGTGGGAATGAAGCGATCCCCTGACTTCACACTGACAGGACTGTAGGTAGCACTCACACACTGGGATGGACAAAGGGAGACATAACAAATTGGGCAATATTATTCAGGGGGAACTACGCTCATATTCAAATTTCACACGTTATTCCTATGGTCTAGAGTATAGAGTCCAAAAATATTAGTAAATATGAACAACTCTAAAACTCACACTTGTGATGTCATAGGGTATAAAGTGTGGAAATGCTCCATAGACAATGAATGGGGAGAGATGTTATAGATGATCTGAGTATATGGGAACATTTTCTGTTTCACAATTGAGAACACTACAATAGAATAAAGCTCATTTGGGTATAAAAAAAGAAAACAAACATTCTATTGGTCCATAAAATAATACTGTTAAACTATCAAAACGCTCAATATACGGAGAAATACACACAGCCCGTATTCAGAAATTGTGCGTTTGAAACAAGCCGTTAGGATTTCTGTCCATTTGTGATGTCACAAATATACAATATTTAGACCATTACGCGGTTTTAAACGTAAACATTCTAAACGTGTCCCAGTTTATTTCCTGTTGCAGTGTATGTTAATAACATCAGCTGACAGGAAGTAAACATGGACCAAAAACTGTTGCCTAGCAACACAATTCCAGTTGAAATGTGCTTGAAAACGGAGCGTTTCAGACAGAGGGTAAATACAGGTATATCCAAGCAGACAGTACGAGGAAAATAAAGTGTTTTTTTTAACATTAAATCATGTAAACATGTTCTAGTAGAAACACAAAATACAAGTATGAACCTGAAAAATAAGCATAATATGGGACCTTTAAGACCCAGCTATTATTAGTCAGACATGAACCAGCATTCAACATATTATTCCCCATCCATCCTTCTCTGTGTGTCACCTTAGCCAGGCGGGCCTCTGCAGGCAGGTTCTGGTGGTTGATTTGCCTCAGCAGCCGTCTCTCGTACTCCTGGTCCATCTCCTCAGCAAAGGCCCCTCTCTCTGCTGCTCTCCCCGCCCGCCTCCCTTTAAACCACCGCTCCCTCCCGGTGAGCAAATCCAGCCTGGCACCCCATCTCTCTCTCTGTGAAGAAAACAGGTTATAGCTTTAAGATACAGAGATATATCAACAACAGCAGTCCTTTAACGGCCTGGTTACAGCACGGTGTGTGTACATGTCAGAGCATGTCAGGTGAATGTTGTTGTCGTTACGCATTTTGCTGTTTCTTGTGCGCGTAAAAGCAGATATAAACAGCTCTCCACATAGTGCGCTAATGACAGCCGCGTCGTTGTCATGGCATCAACAGCCCCATTTAAACAAGTGTAACATCAGCTGACGAGCACAGAGAGGCTTTCTCTTACCTCCACTGACACGGCGGCTCTCAGGTGACCAGATCAGCCGTCATCTCCGGCTGTGAAGTGCAGCTCTGCAGCGGTGGAGGAGACTGAGTCTGTCTGCGTCCTCCGAGCAGCGGTTCATCCAAAAACACACGCACAACACGGACTCACTGTGTGTGTTGTTTATGTTCGCTATAAAAAGATGGCGACCGAGATCAGCTGTAAGCAGAAATTCTTTTGGGTGACTTCTGCTGTCTGTGTGTTGTGTGTGTGTTTGTGCAGTGAAACGCAGTGCAGCAGCTCAACAGCGATACCTGCTGGTGGTGCAGAATCACTGCATGTTAAAGACGCACTGTGTGTTGTTGTTTCACAAAGTGGCCACAAGGTGTCGCCACTACACTGCAATAGATACTATACCCAGTGCTTCCAAGCAGAGGGTTTCTTACACTTTATTACCTCAACTGTTTACAGACGTTTTCTAAACACACACACACACACACAAAAGGCAATTTTTTTGTATTTGTATTAAATTTGTGCAATTAGATTTAAGAGTTTTATTTGCCATTTGCACCCAAGTACATTGAGCAGTTTACACCGAGTCAGCTTTAAAGGTCCCATATTATGCTAATTTTCAGGTTCATACTTGTATTTTGTGTTTCTAGTAGAACATGTTTACATGCTGTAATGTTAAAAAAAACTTTATTTTCCTCATACTGTCAGCCTGAATATGCCTGTATTTACCCTCTGTCTGAAACGCTCCGTTTTATTGCATTTTGATGGAATTGCAACAGAATTGCATTGCCAGGCAACAGTTTAGGTCCATGTTTACTTCCCGTCAGCTGATGTTATTTACATACACTGCAACATGAAATAAACTGGGACCCATTCAACGGAATTGTGTTGCTAGGCAACAGTTTGGGTCCATGTTTAGTTCCTGTCAGCTGATGTTATTTACATACACTGCAACAGGAAATAAACTGGGACACATTTAGAATGTTTATGTTTAAAATCGTGTAATGGTCTAAATATCGTATATTTGTGACATCACAAATGGACAGAAATACGCTTGTGTATTTCTCTATTTCTCTATATTGAGCGTTTTGATACTCTCACAGTATTTATATCGCACTTAAACCTGCTTTATAATATAAAAGACATGAAAATCTCACTTTTTACAATATGGGACCTTTAAGTTACACTTACTGCATATGTACAGTAGTCTCTTGCAAAATATGTTTATATGTTTTTATACTCAAATTTAAAAACACAAATATAATGTAATCTATACAAAAATGTACCAAAAATAAGGTTTACATCCCAACAAAACACAAAGTTGGATATGTAAAGTGCTCTACATACAGAACAAATAATAGAAAAATGTTCTGTACACAGCAAAAATCAGGCTGCATCCTGTCTTCTGGGGCCTGAATCTCAGAGATTATGACTCTCCTTGATCTTGCTCTTCCTCCTCACTCTCTCCCTCCTCTTGCTACGCCTCTCCCTCATATGTTGGCATCCACTGCTCCACGACAGCAGAGCTCACCTGTGGCCCTTTAAAGCTCTGATTGCTAACAATCCTGTTGCAGCCAAGTTTGCCGTCCCGTACAAGGAATGCATCTTTAATTAACTGTTAAACCCAACCTGTCGTTTGCATGCCATCTGCGTGTGTGTGTGTGTGTGTGTGTGTGTTGTCATCACAGAGAGTGAGAGTATTGATCACACATGCTCGCCCCGAGGGCCCCCTGCGTGAGCGTGACTTCAAAGTAAACAAAGATCTTACAGTCGCCCTCAATGATACTACACTTTCCACCCCCTGCTAATAGCAGCACAGAGCACGCTTTGCAGATAAAGGTTCACTCTTTGAACTCTTCCATGTGTGGTTTTTGTTCTGAACCACTAAAACACTGAAAGAGAGACAGAGAGAGGGAAACTGGGCTACTGCTGCTGCTGCTGCCGCCGGGGGTTTAATGAGACTGACTGACATGGTAGGGTGGACACAAGGCATGGCATCTCTGGGTGGCACTCTGATCTTGCACGTAGGCCCGTCTGCAACGCTTCCCGTTGACATACCGGAGATGCTCAGCCTACATTTACATGTCTGCAGACCTGAAATAAACTGCTGCCTATAGATTGTGGCTACGTTCCAAATCTCATACATATTAGCTCCACACTTTATAACCTATTACCTCACAAGTTTGAGTTTTAGCACTGTAGTTTTGGGATTTGGGAGAGAGCTGTTTATGTTTGCTAATATTTTTTGGACAGTCTTTGACCATAGGAATTACATGTATGACTTTTGAAAATGGGCGGAGTTCCCCTTTAAGTAGGATTTCTTAAATGCAGACCATTCTTGTAATGGAGTATTTTTTAGATTGTTGTGTTGGTACTAGGGCTGTTGATAGATTAAAATATTTAATTGCGATTAATTGCATGATTGTCCATAGTTAATTGCGGTTAATTGCGTAATTTTTTTATCTGTTCAAGGGAGATTTGTAAGTATTTAATACTCTTGTCAACATGGGAGTGGGCAAACATGATTGCTTTAAGCAAATGTATGTATACATTTATTATTGGAAATCAATTAACAACACAAAACGATGACAAATATTGTCCAGAAACCCTCACAGGTACTGCATTTAGCATAAAAAATATGCTCAAATCATAACATGACAAACTGCAGCCCAACAGGCAACAACAGCTGTCAGTGTGTCAGTGTGCTGACTTGACTATGAATTGCCCCAAAACTGCATGTGAATACCATGAAGTGGGCATGTCTGTAAAGGGGAGACTCGTGGGTACTTGTAGAACCCATTTTCATTCACATATCTTGAGGTCAGAGGTCAAAGGACCCCTTTGAAAATGGCCATGACAGTTTTTCCTCGCCAAAATTTAGCTGAAGTTTGGAGCATTATTTAGCCTCCTTCCTTGGATTCTTCAGGTTTTCAAGTTTCATATGATACCAGTATCTTCACTCTAGCTTTAAAACTGAGCCCGATACAACCTAAAAATCGCAATGCTTAAGTATCCGCTGTACATTATACACTATAAGCATGTTTACACCACTTGCCATACACACTTTCCACAGATGCAGACACACAGAGACACAAACACCGCCATTACGTCTATCTGACCATAATCAGACAGCCAAGTCACAACAGCCCGTCTTATCTGCATCCTCCATCAGCTCCACACAGAGGCCCCACGCTGGAGAAGCCCGATGCCGACGTGGAGGGCAGCGTCTGGAGGGAGTAGAGCAGCCGTTTCCTTGGTTGGTCAGGGAGGGTGGATAGAGGGGGGGGGGAACGCTGGGGCCTTATCGCTCCTGTGATCCAGAGCTCGCAGACTGAGACGCTTTTACTGGAATCCACAACAGATCAACAATAGGACTCTGACTAATCTCAGCTCTTGTACAATGACAAGAAAAATAAGTTTCAGTATGATAAAAAACATGTCTTTGTAACACTGTGGGTGTTGAACGCAAGCTCAGCATAATTTTCCAGGCAAACATGTCTATCTTTATTGTTCATATCCTGTCAGAGAAAGTTGTTATGGAAGCTGGAAAATACAGCAACAGGGTTTTACCGTAAAACAACAATCTTATCTTTAAATCAGCATGTTGTTTACCACCAAGCTACAACAAATCTCCCATGTCAGATTCAGATCCAAGCCATGGGCGTAGATGACCTTTGATGGCATCTCAGGAGTGTTTTGTTTTTGTCACCCCTATAGATGTGGTATATTTGATATTTTCACTCTGTGTAGGCCTCCTCTCTCTTTCCCTCCACCACAGACTGTTTCACTGCAGTGCATGTTGAACATCTCCTCCCACGCACTCGCTCGCTTTGACACGCCGGAGAGCAACAGAGCTGCATGCTCTCCCCTCTCTCTCTCTCTGTGTCCTTGTGTCACACAAGGACAATTATCGATCTGGGCAAAATCAAGTGAAGGGCACGCGGATTGAACATGATTTGGTTTACGGTAGATGCTTATCTTGATCGGAGCACCGTGGAACCAAAGTTCACCAAAGCCGTCATTCTGTGTGGTTGCAATAGCAGGAAACTGGTGGAGAAGTCGACACTGCATATGACATGTTCACCTGGATGGGGTCAGGTTGTGTGTCTGCACATTCGTAATCAATATCGGTGCAGCGGGTTCCCTCCGTCTTCAAGGGTCACATCTGTTCATCTGTTGTGTCACACAATATTCAGCGTGTGTCATGTTTGAGTACGCATGTATGATCTGTGTTTTATTTATTTATTTATTTGAACAAACAAGAAGGACAGCTGTGCTCTTGTGTGCTGCTATGTCCCCCCCCCACAGGGATGTTCCCTCCCACGTCCGAACAATTCCCGGGCTCGCTGCATGCTGGGTAAAGAGCCCCGAGGAATCAACACAAATGTCAGGAACGCTGCCGCCGTGTCCTTTAAAGCATCACAGTAAATGTGATTTGACACCGATGAGTGCTTTACACACACAGGCTACTGTCCGAGGATCCACTTATGTATAACAGATTTTTTTCAATTCAAAATGAATTCATCACACAGGTTTACCATCATATTTTTCTACTCCTACATATCTGTTTTTCCATAAAGACTGATTAATATGACTCAAAGTTGGTAGTAAAAACTGACATGCATGCTCCCCCCTTTTCCCCTCATGGAAAGGTCAGACAACCATGTCTTACATTTTGGGTGTGTTTTGACATTTTTCATGCATTTGCTCACTCTGTGGATTATATAATGTAACCGCTGCCATACACATTCTATGTGTTTGCAGATATTTGAGACACAGAGAAGAAAACAATGGCCTATCTGTGATGGCTGCCGCCACGTTTGATAACTAGATGATTTGTGACATTTTCTGGGAAGGACACATCCTGTTATTGTCCTAATCCTGCATTTTAGAAACACAACACACACACACACACACACACACACATACAAGAGGCCTTAGAGGAAGCTGACTGCCTCATCTGATCTTTTCCAGATCCATCATTTTCTTCAGAGCGGGGCAGGACTGTCTTTTTCCTTACCCATCTGTCTCAGCCACTCTGAGCTGATCTCTGCCATGTACACACACACACACACACACACATGTCTGGATCGCTATTGAATTATCCTGGATTGCCCCGTATTACCCTGTAATATTCCTCCAGCAACCGACTGCCCAGTTTACTTCAGTGCTCGCTGTCAACTCGACTAAAAACAAACAGCAGCTGGCGGAGGAGAAACTCCAGGAAGACATTTGTTTTTATAAAGTGTACATGGAGAGAGCAGGTTTGTTTTGCTGGAAGTGGTTCTCTTCCTCTCTGGCCTTGGCCCCGGGCCGTGGGCCCTTTCACAGCCTGGCTGGTAGAGTGGAGAAAGGAGCTTGACTGGCTGTCAACTGGATCCTCTGGCAGCAGGAGCCTCCGGCCCCAGCCTGAACGGGGGCCGAGGCAGTCTGCCTTCACCCTGCTGACGTCAGCCACCAGCAAGACCACAAGACTTGTGTTAGAGTTTCAAACAAACCTCGCTGCCTATTGCCATGGCAGTACGGACCACCACCATGTAAAACGCTCAACCTCGCCTGCTCCCGTGTTTACCATAAACAGATGCCCTCGTTTTTTTTGTTGAATCTGTAGGAAGAGGAGGGCGGTGCACGTTTCTGGCTGTCAACCAAAGTCAAAATGTAACCTGTGATTTATTACTGTAATTATACACAGTATCACACATTCAGCACGTGCAGTATTTAGGTCAGTACAGTTTTAATTGTGTCTGGAACAAATGACGTCTAGATCAGTGTTGTCTCAGCACTGTGAGTGCTGCCAGTTTTTTCCCGTAACATAATTTCCATAGCGAAGTGATGAGTAGTTTTAGGTTATCAGGTTAACCTAATGTAATACAATATCTGTCTGATAAGTCAGTACACTGTATCTCAGGACATACTCTACATACTTGTACTGTGTCTCAGGACATGAGCTCAGATCGAATAACAGTACAGTACTAGTACATACCTGAACTGTATCTCAGGACATGAGCTCATCGAATGCCGATAAAGTACAAGTACTGTACAAGTATTTATAAATAGTATTTACCAAGGTTCATCAACCCTAAAGAGAAAATCTTTTACTTTTAACGAGGGCTGTCAATTGATTAAAATAGTTAATCACGATTAATCGCAAATTATCACACATTTTTTATCTGTTCAAAATGCACCTTAAAGGGAGATTTGTCAAGTATTTAATACGCTTGGAAATCAATTAACAACACAAAACAATGACAAATATTGTCCAGAAACCCTCACAGGTACTGCATATAGCATAAAAAATATGCTCAAATCATAACATGGAAAACTCAAGCCCAACAGGCAACAAAAGCTGTCAGTGTGTCAGTGTGTCAGTGTGCTGACTGGACTATGACTTGACCCAAAACTGCATGTGATTATCATAAAGTGGGCATGTCTGTAAAGGGGAGACTCGTGGGTACCCATAGAACCCATTTTCATTCACATATCTTGAGGTCAGAGGTCACGGGACCCCTTTGAAGATGGCCATGCAAGTTTTTCCTTGCCAAAATTTTACGCAAGTTTGTAGCGTTATTTAGCCTCCTTCCTGACAAGCTAGTATGACATGGTTGGTACCAAATGATTCCTTAGGTTTTGTAGTTTCATATGATATCAGTATCTTCACTCTAGCTTAAAATGGGCCCCTCTACAACCTCTGAAAGATAAATTGCGTTTATGTGTTAAAGAAATAATGAATTAGTTACTTTTAACACATCAAGATACTAAGTTTATACATGAGAGCAGTGACGATGAGAATACATCAGTTTATGACTTCCTTACTCAGAAACCCAAATCTTTAAAAGTCATCTCTGGCTTCGTGCCAATTCTACCCAGCAGCACGTATCCCAGATGCTTATCTGCTGCGGGTCAAGGTGCTCGCGGCCATGGGAGAGTGAATGCCCTGAGGGCGCAGCACATAGCACCACTATCTCTAGCCTTCCTGTTTACACTGCTGGCTGGTTCAGTGTCCTGCAGCAGCTACTGAACTCAGATCAGTTACTGGTGTCACTGCAGGAAGATGACTGGAGGCTCAATCACGTTCATCCTCATTCTGTCATTCTGCAGCAGGTTTTCCCGTAAGAGTTGCTAAACTGGAACCGTGACGTCAATGAAAACCCACATCAGACTATTATCGTAATTACTGACAATTAATTTTAATTGGTGGCCTGAATAGCGGGCTTTCCCGTCAAATGAATGACCTCCTGGCTCTGACACCAGCCTAACCAGTAGCTGCAAGTTTGAAAAATGAGGTTAAAAATCTTTGTTGTATTCTTGGACACAAACAAAGTCAGTTGTGTTGTCAAGTAGGGGTGTAAGAAAATATTGCGATATTATGTTTTGTGATACTTTTTGTGATTCTCAAAAACACTGTATTGAATTTTAAATAATTAAAAAAATAAATATAAAATGTACATGCAAAGATGAACTCAGTCAATACTTTATTTAATTTGCACAGAGATGCACCCTCTCAGTGTATGTGTCCTCTCAAAGTAGTGCTATGATGTTGATATTATAGGGACTGGGATAAATGCAGATCCCACTGTTCTGATTGCATGAAAACGTAAACTTTTTTTACTCAGATTTTATGCATATGGTGGTTTGTTCTATTTACTATGACAATTTTCCTAAAATTAGATAAAAAAAATTGCAATATATTGCCTTGCTTACAGTATCGCAATATATCACAATATATTGTATTGTAACCCCCGTATCATGATACGTATCGTATCGCCAGATTCTTGCCAATACACAGCCTTATTGTGAAGGGCAACTTTTATTAAAAGATTAAGTTAAAGCTGTTTTTATCTCATCAGGACCTGGATTAAATTGCTATGTTTGTTTTATGTCTGCCTATCTTGGCCTCTTGGAAAATAGATTTCTAATCTCAATGAGTCTTTACTCCTGGTTAAATAAAGGTTAAATACATTTTTAAAAAAAGTTATCAAAGCTTTTATCACCTCTCAGCTTGATTACGGTAATTCCCTGTATATGGGGTTGACCCGTTCCACAGTTTCTCTGCTCCAAATGGTTAAAAACGCAGCTGCTAGACTTTTAACTAGAACAAAGAAAAGACAACACATCACTCCTGTTTTGGCCTACCTGCATTGGTTACCAGTGAAATACAGAAAGCATTAAAGGGACTGTTAAATGCGTATAAATGTACCGGCTCACATATGCGCGCTCGCGTGTGGCTGAAGTCTCTGCTCCTCTGCCTGCTTGCCTTCACTCACACCGCGCGCGTTCTCGCTCCACCTCTAGATGTGCATGCACGCTCACTACACACTGCAGAAGAGTTAGTTTAGCTCTGAGAATATGTAGTGAATGTACAGTGGACGTTTGTGCAGAAATAAATGCTGCAGCTCCTCCAGACCAACAGAGGTTTTCCATGTCTTGTGAAGTGACGGGGCTCCGCACGAAAAAACGTTATCACCGGCACCCGGTCGGAGGCGATAACGTTTCTCTTCCTGCTTCAGCCTCAAAGCCAACACCAGGATCAGCATTGATTCATAGAGAGACCTTCGTCTGGTCAGCTAACATTACTGCCAAGCAGCTGAAATATAGAGTGATATTGTGGTTTTAGCTGACGTGTGTCGCCTCACTGTTTTGAGCGATGCTCATTCATGTCTATGTAGAGCGATCAAGCGCGAGCCCGACGCTGACTTTCGTTGACTTAACGGCCACAGGTGTCGCTGTTAACAAGCATTTCTGAAAGTTACAAATAGTCCCTTTAAAGCTTGGGTTGGTAGTGTTCTTCAAAAACATTTGTTTTGTTATATTTGCTGAAATTCTCATTAGATCCCGACAGCAATCAATAAATCATACTCTGACAAAGAAAGAGAAAATAAATCACGTATTTGTGGCTGTCGCAGGACTGTAATAAGCTTGTTCAATTATTTCTTTTCTACTAGCTAGTGCTACTAGGTAATTTCATTGGAAAATAATTAGCAACACTGGGTAGGGTTTTTCAGTTGGATAATTTACCAAATTGGTAGTTTCTCAACATTACCTAACCCTATCTTTAAATGGATTAGCTCCACAATGACTGACTTGCTAACCCCATATCCTGCCCCCAGGTCACTCAGGTCCTCCTCACAACCTCTCAGTCCTTCACTCGAGCCTCAAAACCAGAGGTGACGGAGCTTTTTCTGTTGCTGCTCCCAGACTCTCAAATAGCCTCTCGTCCCACGTTGACAATTTAAAATCAAATTTAAAGACCCCACGCTTGCTTTTAGTTCAGCCTGATGGTTTTTGTCAAATCCCCTCTTAACTGATCTCAAACATCCTCTTACTGCTTTTTAAAAATTTGTTGTTGGTTTTATTCTAACTCTCATAACTTCTTATTTAATCTTTACCTTTCTTTTGTTTTATTGTATTACATGATGTATTATTGTCTTTATTATTTTATGTCTTTAGTTATGTATCAGGTATACATAACTAAAGACATAAAAAAACAATAATAAAACAATAATACAACAAACAAAAATATTGACGCAGATCCTAACTCATCTGCCTTGACTGGAAAGTACCAGTTTTTAAATGTGTTACATAAATAAACTGACTTGACTTGAACACAGTCCAGGGAAACACCTGGCTGTCGTTTAGTGAAGTAAAAAATTCCAACACTTTAAATCACTCCAGGTTGATAAAAAAGATATATAAATAAAAATAAAATAAAAAATAAATATCTATCTCTCTATCTATCTATATCTATATATATAATATCTATCTATCTATATCTATCTATATATAGATATCTATATATATAGATATCTATATATATAACTCATCTGCCTTGACTGGAAAGTACCCGTTTTTAAATGTGTTATATAAATAAACTGACTTGATATGAACACAGTCCAGGGAAACACCTGGCTGTCGTTTAGTGAAGTAAAAAATTCCAACACCATCACTCCAGGTTGATAAAAAAAATATATAAATAAAAATAAAACAAAAAATATCTATCTATCTATCTATATATATATAAATATATATTATATATTTATATATATATATATAAATATATATTTATATATACATATTTAAATAAATTACTAATTCTTATGATTTTTTTGCTAATGTGATCGAATAACACATAGACCAGAAAATTCTGTAATACATGCCCATTTTAATAATCTGATAGAAAACATTTGTTGAGCACAACATACACCATTTTACAGTATTATATTGTGAGGAAAAACACTGAAAAAATATATTTGAAACAATGTCATATATTTCAGCAAATATTACTATCGCTGTACAATGACCCGTCACCGTACACAATATACTGCAGTAAATATTCAGCCTACATACTCCGCCAGGAACAAAAAGACAAAAACAAAACTTCTTCTGCACCTCACGCGAGGCGCTGTTGGTTCAGACTGTACAAACATTTCAAATTGTCAAAAAATTGAGCTGCATAACTTCATGTTACGGTCGTATAGCAAAAACAGCTTTGCTAAATACATTAAAACAGAACCACCAGACAAAATATTCAGTCAAACTGGGATTTGACACATGGTAGTGCATATAAATAAGAACAAATATACAGGGAATATTAACAATATCAATATTATTATATACAAGGAGAAAGATAATAAATACACTGTTACAAACAGCTGAAGGGTCGGCAAGACACAGCCGGGTGCAACGAGATTGTGCAACTCTGTGACCACTTACACACACACGCTCACTCACATGCACACACACAAACACACCCCACCCACCCACCCTATACTCTGAAGGTTGCACCTTACATTGTGGTACCTTTAAGGTAGTGTTGGACAGATCAGCAACCAGCTGCCTAACTGTCGACATATTCAAAGTGCTGGAATACAAACTACAATTATTACTATTACTAACAGGTGTCTTTTTAAATGTGCACACAGTCT
Organism: Adelosebastes latens; assembly: GCA_916700685.1. Classification (NCBI taxonomy): domain Eukaryota; kingdom Metazoa; phylum Chordata; class Actinopteri; order Perciformes; family Sebastidae; genus Adelosebastes; species Adelosebastes latens. The sequence continues at coordinate 31,298 of CAKAKR010063991.1, read as the reverse complement.
TACAGTCATTCAAAGTCACCGTGTAAAGCCTATTCACGAGAACGTGTGCGTGAGCTAATGAAACGGGGGAGTTAACAAGGTGGAAATGGATTTCCCATACGGGGATATCTCAGCACAACACAAGGTGAGGAGATTTCTAACCTTTATCTTAGATATTTTTGGTGGAATTTCCCTCAATAATTGGCTTTCGTTTGCCTGAACTCTTCATCCAGCTACACGACGACGTCGTCAGGGACCAATTTGACTTCTGGTCGAAAGTTTGATTTGTTCCACTGGTGACTCTTGAAGCGTGAGATCACACTCTTCAGAGGCGGCAGTGAAATCATCAAAGTGCTTTCTTTACAGGATCTTTGGACTTTTTGGAATCAAAAATACAAAATATTTTTCAAGAAATTTGATCCATGAGTTATTTAATTGCAAAATTAATTATTGGAGAATAAAACTAAAAACAGCTCAATGAATCTTGTTATTTTGGTTTTACATGTTTACTATAATGTAAATTACTGATGCTTTCCACGCTCTCTTTGTCTTATGCCACAAAGTGCAAAATGTGCTGGGAAGTCGTCTGATTTTAGAAATACATCCGCTGAATGAGCTTATACTATTGCCAGAACATTAGGAAGACTGTGTGAGAGAAATGTGTCCTTTTTGGTAGAAAATCCGACACATTTTACAGCTACATGAATGTGTTCAATAAATTATATTTAAAAAAAAAAAAAACACATACAAAAAGACTGTTGTTAAAAAAAGGCACACAACTTTTCTCTCTTTTTTTTTTAAGACAAGTGTTAGAAAAAACTACTTGGGGTACAAATAACTTGCTGTCCAGTAGTTTTTGGTTGGACACTTGGCATCCAATCCCGACACAATACAAATAATCGAAATGAACATAAAAAAAACGTCCTGAAGTGCAAGTTTTTTTTACTACTCCCAGTACGCGGATACATATTGTCCACTTCCCCTTCTTTGTCTGTGAGATTCAGGCCTGCCTCGGCAGTCTGACAGTAGTCCCTTCTTTAAAGAACACACCGCTTCCAGCTCCCTTCTAGGGCGCTCAAAAACAGGGTTTCCAAGCCTCGTATGCAGGGGTGCCCCACATTCAGTCAGGCCCTCTTTGCCAGGCAGCTCCAAAGAGCCACATTGCAGGATTGCTCTACTGCAATAAAATGAATTCAGCCAAAACAGCAACACTTGCTGCACTCCCAGAACGCCACCAGTTCAGCTATGTTTCCGCCGGCGAGACGTCACGCGTCGTCATTTCAACCTCATCGGAGGGATGGGGCTGGAGTACTACGTCGCCAGCCGTCTCCATCATCTCCCTGTCCCCACTCTGTCCATCCTGGTCATCTAGCGTCAGCTCAAACTGAAATTTACTCGTCACAGATCCGCCCTCCAGCTCCCCGTGCAGGCCGCCCTCGCCGTCGCTGCTGTAGAAGGGAGGGGAGGGACTCTGGGGGATCATGCTCTGGTACCAGTTCCTGTTGTCCTCCAGCGTGTCCAGGATGTCCTGGGCGTCAGGGTGGACCAGGTCGGCCCATGTTTCCCACAGAGGGTGGACGATGTAGTCGATGAAGCCAACCTAGAAACAACAACAAGATGTCATGATGTCAGTCAAAATAACCACAGTATTAACTATTTTTTGAGCAAGACGTGGAACGCGTTCTCTACCTGCGTCCTCTCCACTGAAGCTGTGTGTTTGTCGCACATCGGACTGATCTCCATCCCTCGCTCCCTCTCCCTGTCTCCCTGGTGGAAGAACTCATCCATGATCCTGTCCGTCCACTGCTGGTAGATATCCAGAGGTTTGGTCGGGTTGCTCAGGTCCGCGCAGTGAATCATGTTATGCAAAACCTGCATCCTGTCGGTGTAGTTGTCCAACAGCAGGACTCCAGAGCTGGTCACTTTCTTGGTTTCCACCATCGTCTTCAGATTAGCCAGCAGGCTCATGTGTTTCGACATATCGGTTGCCAAAACCTGGATGAGAGAATAACACGGAAGGTTATGTAAGAGATAATTAAGGGAGGTGAAGCGATAATGCAGCCAAGTCATCAGACTGAAAAGCTAAAACTGGCATCAGATAGATATGAAGGCGTTTCCTCACCATGTCTATGACCATCCTCCGGAGAGACTGCTTCTGCTTCTTGGTGAGGTTTTGGAAGATGTCGCAGTTGTCCTCCTGCAGCAGTTTGAAGCCCACGGCCAGGTGGTGGTTCTCCAGCACTGACTCATCGTTGTACATCAGAGCCAGCTCGGAGTCTAAAGGCAGAGGAGGGAGAAATGACAGGAAGAGAGAAATTAAATTGGAGCTCTAGCTTTTTAAACTCAGGTCAGGTAGCTATGGTAACCATGCAATGTGAGACCATTAAACCATGCAAATATTTCTGTTGCAAATGTAGACTAAATAAATACGGACGACCAGTAAAAAGGACTTACTGGTGTTGATGAGGAACTGGTTAGACACTCCTGGGTGGTCCACGTCGTGAATGGCCGCAGCGAAAATGGCTGCCAAGATCTCCAGATCTGTGAAGACCGCCTAGGTTCGAAGAGGAAGGAGGAAGGAGAATAAAAAAAATAAGAGATGAGCTTCACAGTCCATGAACTGCCAAACAAGGTAAGGTATCAGACAATAGTTTGAAGCCTATCCTTCTGCGTGTCAGCCTCTCCGGCATGCGGCTTCTGCCAATACTTGTGACAGTGCCAATGCTCATTAAATACCGCTTAATAGCTTGAGAAAAAGGTGCGGTCGATGGTGCAACACTTTAACGTGGTCACATGTCAATCACACAAGTAACAAGAACTTAATTAAAGGCTAATTTAAAAACAACAACAAAAAGCAAAGAAATGTATAAATGTAAATTGCAGGGTCACTATTGGAGAAAGTGACTCACAGCCAGTGCGGGGGTTGACAGGAGGATGTGTGTGGACTGGGCTACGTCAGCGGCGTGCAGGCTGTTGTGGTAGGCCACGTCGGAGTGATAGTGGCCCTCCAAGGTCAGCATGAACGTCACGAAGGTGTCCGTTGGAATCTTGAACGTCCTCATCAGGTCTCGCTCCTGCATGCCACACAAGAGGAAGAAGAAAATGTGAACAAAAACAAAGACGGGGACATTCCTGACTGAAAATGTCACAGCGCATTTTTTTTCAAGCACTTCCTACAGTCGATGTATCCGCCAGCAGACTAGCTGATCTTGACCTTAAAATCAATTCTTAAACCGTATTTCGGCAAATTGTGATTCATACACTACAGAAGGGGGCTGAAAATGAAAACAGTTTGCTCTCCTGCCAGGATGATTCACAGCTAGAAATCAATTTGTAGTGCTAATGTCCCTCTAGCAGATGTCCCTGTAGTGATACTGACAGCTGAACGTAACGGAGAACATACTGCGCGCGCATGCCTTCTATAGTGGCGTGTGTGAACGCTTTCACACTTTTGATGAGGAGGATGAAGAGGCGAGGCACTGACCTGAAAGATGCTGTACATGATGCACGTGAGCGGTCGGTTGTGGGAGTGCTCGGCCACTTTGAAGATGTTCAGGCCCCATCTGTTGATGTTCTCCAGGTCCTGTTAGAGAAGAAGACTGTGAGTGTCTCAGCCAATCACACCACTTTCAGGTTATTTAGATATATATATTTTTTTGCTGCTTACCTTCGACAGCAGCTCCTCTTGGTCCGTCTTGACCCCGAAACGATTGCTGGTGCTTCCAGAGATGCTGGGCGTGTTGCTGACCTTCCTCACCCCGCTGATCTTAGTCATCATCCCACCCTGCTGCTGCTGCTGCTGCTGCTGCTGCTGCTGCTGCTGCTGCTGCTGCTGCTGCTGCTGCTGCTGGTGCTGGTGGTGGCCCTGCCTCCTCTTCCGCAACTTAGGAATTGGTAACGGAAGCTCCAACTCATTCTGCTTGTCTGAGGAATAGAAGAAGACACAAAAAAAGATTGAAAAAGGTGCTTTTCAGTTACTCCAGAGACAAAAAGGGACTCGGCTAGGGGATGATGTATAAGCATCCCGGCTGGTACAGAGTAAACAAAGTTAACACGGGGAGATCGTTGACCTCTCACACCTACGTGACAACACGTTAAAGCTGCACTTACAGCTGTTTAATTAGCAAGCAATCCTTCAGTTGCAGTTTACTTGGCTAAAAATAAATTCCTCTTGACAGTGGAAAAAGCAGAAGACTAAGAATTTCAAGAAGTGCAGCTGAGATGGTATGATGATATCTGACGATGATCAAGTGGGCCGTGCATTCTGAGAAACTGAGCCATGTTGAAACAATAACAATCCACAGAATCGTGGAAAGCTGGCTCATGTTAGGCCAAAATGTTTACGTCACGTATTTGTTAGTGTGATTAGTGTGATAGTGATTCAGTCCGTCTGCTGGCTGAACGAGATCCTCGCATGCAGCCGACGGCGCGTGTGTGTGAGCACTGAATATGTGCACCACATGCACCGCAGCGAGAGAAACGTACGTATCTCAGCTGCATCCTCCACAGAGCACAGGAAGGCAATGATCTCATTACACCTGACAGGTGCTGCCGACAACAAAAACCACTGAGCTTCAAAGATGAGCCGAGTTTGCGCTCTTGTGTTTGTGTCTCTCCTCCCCGAGCTGCTCTATCGTGCAGAAATCTCTGTCACTGCACCACTTCTATTGTTAGGGAGAGGTGCAGTTTCTTCACCGTGCATCCAGCCTCTCTTCTCTTTTAGGTTTTTTGCCGAGAAGATGGAGGCGTGTTTACAAGTAGAACATTGCACAGAGCCCTGATAAGCTGGCTGGTCTGGGTGTATGCTATGCTGGTGGGGGAGTTGGATGGGAAGGTGGAAAAGCTGAGGGGCAGACTGGTTGGCCGTGAGTCATGAAACGCCGCCCGGGCTTTTTAAGAGACAAGGAAACGCTGCTGTCCTCCTGATGAATAATGCAGCGTCTATCTGGACATGGTGGCACTGCATGCACACAAACATTCTCCCTCTCCTCTGCCCACCTCACTGCCCCTAATCTCTCCAGAGGGAAGTCTTCCCCAAGTACACCCCCCCTCCCTCCTCTCTTCATCCTCCCTCCACATCTCTGCAGTCAGAGCGAGGGGACTCTCTGTCTCCCCCCCTCCAGACCAGATCAGACTGGTTTGAGAGCAGTGGAGCACACCAACTACGGGTTTCTCCGCTACTTAGCAGATGCTTTGGGTAACCTCTCAACCTCTGCCAACATATAGACCGTATGTGCCATTCCTGAAGGATGTCGGCTCATTTAAGCACTTATGCAACTCGTGTCTGTGTGTGAATATGTGCTGCAGTGCTCACCTAGGAAGGTGTTGGAGATGTACTCTGACACTTGGTTGCCTGAGCGACTCATCTCAGACAGGTGGCTTAGCTCCCGGTTCAGCATCCTCTTGAACTGGAGGCACAGAGATAAAAAATACATGAGGTTAAATGATCTATACAACAATAATACACATTCATTTATTAATTCCACTGCCGTTTCCGAGCAGAGGAATACAGCATTTCCTGTTGTTTTCCACTGGTATATGTCCCATGAGAACATGGCCTGTTTTTTTTTAATGCGCCATATAAGGTCTGTGTTTATGTCTTCTCGGTGCTGGTTTAAGTTAGCCACTAAGACACTTGACTTCCGAGCATTTTTCAACAAACAAAGTACAGTGCATAATATACAAAATACAGTGTCATAATGTTTATTTGCAGGGAAACAAAATGCGCCAGTTTTTCCTCAGTGCACTGCACGCCACCACTGAGCTAGAGCAGGATGACACAGTCTAATCTAATCAAAGACATCCAAAAGTGCAATCGAAACACGTCAAAAATCAATGAGACATTTCAACAGCTGCAGTGAAAAGACATGAATACATAGTATGTGCATGCACACAGTCCCATCTATGCCAGCTTCTCCTCTGGGACACACCTTGATGTATCCCCAGGACACAGAGAACAGGTAGTTGGCCTCAGGCATGGTGCTGAGCTGTGCTGAGCCCCTGGCGCTCCCCAGCAGAAGCCCTGTACGCTCCTCTCTGAGTGGACCCCCAAGGCTGAGCTCAGCCCTGCAACCTGGAGCACAAAGCGCCACAGAATCCCCGCCTTCCACCCGGTCGACTATGGTAAAAACGCCCCAGCTGAAGTCTCTAGAGAGGGGCTGTGGCGGACCCCTACATCCCCGGCCAAATGCGCCTCCTCATTGCGTCCCTGCCCGCCGTTTTCCAGGATCGCAAGCCGCTGGCGAGAGTGATGGAATCCCCCTGGACGCAATCAATATTTCCTTTCCCTTTCTTCGCTTCTCGCTGCCTCTGTCCGTCTCTCTAAACCTCGTTCTCCTCCTGCCACCATCCAAATGTTATCTGGTGACATGCACGGAGGGGAAATCCAGCCTTCCCAAGCCCAGATTGAGCAAGGCAGGGAGGAAGGGCAGGCTCGGAGACAGAGGGAGAAAGGAAAGGAGGGACGGAGAAAGGCGGAGAGGATGATGAGGAGGAGGAGGAGGGGGGGTGCGCTTTAGCTGTAGAGTCCCCTGTGGCAGACAGGCTCTCTCTCTCTCTCTTTGCCTCCCACCCTTGCTAAACACTGAGCCATGCACAGCACTGCAGAAAATCAGAGTTAGGAGAATCCCCCCACATCTTTCGCTCTCTCTCTCTCTCTCTCTAGCGATTTCTCTCTTTCTCCCTCACTCCTGTGCTCTCTGCAAACCCCCTCCCACCGTCTCTTTCACCCCCCCACCCCACCTCGGTTTCCCTCCCTTCTCCATCGGCTCCCCCTGCTCAGTAATGCAGAACAGATCCAGCGCATACTGCGCAATGTGATGCTTCAAAGCACCAGAGCGTTTATCACATGTCTGAGGAGACGCCGGGTATTAATTCACCAGATTGGGGTTTCTTTTTGTACATTTCAGGAGTAGAACCAGTCCATAATCATTACAGATCATTTCAAAAGACCTGTTCTTGTTCTCAATTTTAGTCTATCGTCTACAATATTTTCCCAAAACAGCGCCTTCCTGTCTCACTGCAGCGGTTTACTGTATTAAAAAGACACAAACGGAGATGATGAGAGTTTTCAGTCTGCCGCCCACCAGTGTGCCACAAATTGCACGACAACCTGAACGCCATGGCAACAGAGTCACGTGGGCCCCCCCTCCATCGTTCTCACGGTGGTCCCCCAACTCATGGCATCACATACATACACAAGCATGTACAACCACACACACAAAATCTGTAGCAGAGATGCACCGGATTGACACAACTAGGCCAGACATTGTAAAAACACACAATCACAGACACCGTTTCTGTTAAAAAAAGGCAGATTCTGATGCAAAATGACTTTTATTGTCAAGAAAGAGAATGCAAATGCTAATGTGTAATAATGCTCATGCAAAACCACATCCTAATCTTTGTAATACAATAAGATAATTTCCTGTTTTTATAATGTCTTCAAAAAAACCCAGCCTTGATTATGCCTTTTTTTTTTTTTTATTTATGACAATGGGGTCTTTTTCTCTCCTGGTCTCACCAGCTGTCTAATAGCTGTCAAGCAGACAGCTAACATCCACTCTTCTGTGAAACTTGAATACCACTTTCAAAGCGTTGGCTGCACTAAAAACGCAGACTGCCAGAGGCGGTCCATAAAAAAAAATCAAAGAGCTCGTAAGGACAAAAATGTGAGCTTGGAATCAGACGGCTTTACTCCATTCAAAGGGAAACTTGTAATTGATCCTTTAAAGCAGCGGAGCAATTTGTGCGACCTCTAGGAAATGAATCAGGCACAGAGACACATTTCAGCCATCCGGGGTCATGAAGTTCGGCTCAGACGCACAAGCTTACGCTCAGGGCACGGTGACAAGCCTATGAGTGTGTTCGGGGCAATAGATTACTCAATGCATGGCAGTAAGTCATACTTCCTTTGACGTTAGCACAGAGTGTTCACACTCAGAACAAAGCCTGGTCTTAGGTAACATAGAGAAGTTTCATAAACTCGTGGTTAATTCTCAGAACATGATGAGCGGATGCCTCATAAAGTTTGAATATTCAAAATAGGTGCACACTGGAGTCATTTTCAGGCAAGATAGCAATGAAAATGATTATTTGGGTGTAAACCAAAGCATCTAAACTCATTTAAATTAACACAAAAGGTGTCTAAATGTTTTTTAAGCAAATTGGAAATTAGCACCAGCCACCAGCTAAATGCTGGTAAAATATGCAAGTGCAAGATTTGCTTCAGTCACCAAAAAAAAACAATGGTAATCTATTGAGTGGTTGGTAGGTTTTGGAATCCACCAGCCACAGTGGCAGGTGGCCAAAAAAGTTAATTTCACTAATGTTTTGTCTTGAATCCTAAAACAAACAAGCAAAAAATAAGACAAGAACATCTCAATATAATGGGTAAAAAAAAGAAACAAACTAAATTCAATATTGAATCATGTTTTCAAAAGAAATGAGCTCAGATTAAACCAATTCATGTATTCCATCATAAACTCTCCGTACGGCAGACCAAACTCCCACAGCACAATGCAAGCGGCTCCACAACTAACTCACCTTTTTCCATGTTGAGAGAATCCCCATGTTCTTCTTCTGCTTCTCAGACCACAGTCCCATTGTCGCTCAATGAAAACCAACGACAACCCGAAAAGAAATCCTGTAAAGTTAGACGAGCAATAACTCAATTGCTCATGTGCGTCTCAGACTCTGCCTGCTTCCTCTCTCTGTTCTCTGTTCTCAAGTGGAGTCAGACAGGAAACATATAGTGATAAAGACTTGACTGACTGGCCTACACAGTCTAACAAGAGGCCGCTGGCTCCTCCCTCCGACACAGGCCTGAACATGTGACTCCACCTACTTCCCTTTTTTACTTGATAGAGTAAGTTACTAAAGGTCATCTGTTGGCATCCTTCTTCTTAACGTGGCCTCAGGGCATCCAACAATAAGCACACCTGAGCTCATCACTGAAAAGTCCCGGATAACAAGTTCAGCTATGCGGAAAATCACAAATTACATGTTTGTACTCCTTTGGAACTCTTTAAAGTTGACTCAGTCCTTACAGCACACTCTGTCCTTGACTGAAAGCACACAGAGATAGAAAGAGGATTGCACAGGAAGAGCTTGATCTCACATTGCAATACCTCGACTGTGTAATCTGAAAAAAGCCCAGAGTGAACCAACGCTGCCTTTGTCCCCCGTGTGGCTGTTTACAGTGTCAACACACAGTTTAGTATCGTTAGAAAGACACATTCCCAAGAAAAACTAGATAAGAGTTGTGTTACAGTAAGAGCAGGTTTCATATTTACCTTTCTCATTCCGGCTTATTTTCCATGATAACAGCAGATTACAGAGGTAAAACTGTTTAATTACAATTAGGCACCATAATCACTAGTGCAGCCTGTCTGGTCTGCTCACCACCCTCTCAGTCAAACCGAATCACAACACTATAATTTAATGTCCATTACCCCTGCTGCAGCTACAGGCCCACCGCTACATCTGTTTCAATCATTTTGTCATTTTTTCCCCCTCTGAAGACGGCGGCGCTTCAAAGCCGAAGTGACCACACGTGAGTTAAAGTTTCCTATACTCGCTCGCGCTCTGCTCGGGAGCTCGCTCGCACGCGAACCCGCAGAGCGCTGAACTCCTCTAACTGGATTCAGATGGCGGTGTTTGTCCAAGGCCGTCACCGGCATCGGCGTGGATGTGTGGCGAGGCTAATGATAGTGAGGGGCAGGGGAGCAGCTCCCCCGCTCTGAGGTCACAGCGACCAGGGCTGGCGGTCAGCAGGGTGTGTGGTCCCCGTAGTCCCGGATACACCTGTGCCCTTGGACACTGAAACTGGAGACACCCTGGGTTTTGATCGTGGGCTCAATTACATCCTCTCTGGTTCCGAAAAGAAACGGGCTCTTTGTCAAACATCACGTCATATAAAATGCTGGGAAGAAAGCAAAAAGCCTGCAGATGCTGCTTTAATGGCGCAATAATGAAACCGTATGTGACACCAGTTTTGCAATAAAAAAATTAAATGGACCAATAAATGATTTCTTTTTCGTTCCTGTAAAATTGCACAACAAAACAACAAGTACACTGACAAATCTGTAACATCATAAACTGTTGAACCTCCGTTCTTTCAAACAACATCATTGGTCAACAATGCTTAGTAGTGCTGCTGGGTCATACTGGGAAGACTCTGACTCAGGGCGAACAATGTGCCCGGCCAGCCCGACCGAGCGGCTGCGCTGCTGTGCGCCTGTAGGGCCTTGTGCTCATTGTCTTGACAGTCCCAGTGACGCGGTTGCCTGTAAAGACTCAACCTGGCTGCATGGTCAAAGCACAGCTATTGTCGTCTGGTAACTAGGGAGCAGAGGAGAGGGGGAAATAAAGAGACAGGAAGCTGGTGTCACGGTCACAGTCACCCGTTACGGTCTGACAACACCCCTCCCCATCCCAATCCTCCCTCAGACCACAGTGTAGAACACAGACGGAAATGGACAACGCCACCCTGGGTGTTTAAAATCTGACGCCGCCGTACAGTCTACACTGTCTGCGTGGGGGTTGAGAAATACTGGGCACTGTATAGTAATTTGGTTTCAGCTCCACACAAATGAAATACGCACGTAAAACGCTCATCAAAGCAAAGGGAAGTAATTAGTCCTAAATAGCTGCTTTGTGTTGTCTTGAAACACCACAATGTGTTTATTTAGATTCATTTAAACCAAACCAGAAAGCTGACTTATTTTTTCTTTTTTTAAGATAAAAAAAGAACATGTTGGATTTATCTAATCCGTCATGCCAATTGATGAGAATGGATGCTTTATCTTCTTAGTCAAGCTAGCAGAGATGGCAACATCTATTTGTCTAGTGTTTTGCATCAACATTCATGTTGCCCAGAGGACGTTCCAATGACTTTGGTGATTCCTCGACCAGGGTTATTATAGTAAACTAAAACTGAAATAAGCAGTGAAAAATAAAAACTAAATCCTTTAAGAAAAACTAAAACTATATTTCCTGGTTAAAAACTAATAAAAAAAAAAAAACATTAACAAATTCATTCCAGTTTTAGTTATTTAGCTATAATACATCACTACAGAAAAAAGGAGTCGGCATGAATTTTTGTCAACTCTTGTGACGTTGAACCAAAGAAACTGAACGGACTTGACCTTCCAGGAGACAGCGCTATGCCGCAATTGCTTCATATCGAACTCTAAAGTAACAAGAAGATTAAACATTATGGCCGTTCCTACACAGCTCTAACCATGTATTCTGTATGTATGTGTAGCTAAATACTTCTGAGACATTATAGCTTGCCCTCACAAAAACAAACTAAAAACTACTGTAAAATTAAATATATAAAAACGAAACCTTTCTGAAAAACTGAAACTAAACTAAAACAAACAAACACACTCTGGAAACTAACTAAAACTAAACTTAAATGAAATCGAAAAGTCAAAACTAAACTAAAATAAAAACTAAATGAAAATTCAAAACTATTATAACCTTGTCCTCAACCTTTCCCCTTGCACCAACATGAGGTTGACATTTCTGTTTTTTAGTGAAATATCTCAGCAACTATTGGATGGATTACCATTAAATTTGTTACAGACATTCATGTCCCCTTCAGGATGACTGTAAGAACGTTGGTGATCCCATAGCTTCCCATACAGCACCATCATCATCCCAAAGCTTTGTTAAATAATTAAATATCTAAAAGCTAATGGCAATTCCCATCAGGCTCAGCTGTACTTATTTGCAATATAGCAAGGTTAGGTCCGAAATTCTATACCAACATGCTATTTAGTGCGCTAAAACAGTATGTGAGATTTTTTAGTATGTCCGAAACCTTAGTATGAAATCAAAAGTACGCAAATTGCATACACTGGGCACTACGGCAGCATAAATATCCCACAATGCAATGCCGTAGTCTCAAACCGGCAATGAGGTTCTCAGGAAGTGACGACATGAATTACTGCTCAGTGCGTCCCAAAAGATGCATGCTACTGTTTATTGACACAAAAGTATGTTGAACAACACTACACATATTTGGTATGTAGTGCATACTATGCAACTTTGAACGCAGCCCAAATGTTAGCATTAGCGTTTGTTGCAATGCAGAAATGTTTGCTCATAACATCAGCCATTGCTGTAGCCTTACTTCCTGTTAAAAAGCAGACATACATACACATCAAAGATGTGACCTTGCCCTCTCCATAGCTAATGGAAGAACATTAATATAAAAGGAGAATAAATTGAGCATTGAGCTTTGAGTACTGGCAGCCTCAGCAACACAAAGAGCAATGAAGATACTGCACGGCACAATGTACCTGTAAATGGTAAATGGACTTGCATTTATATAGCGCTTTTCAATTTTTCCGACCACTCAAAGCTCTACATGTCAGCATTCACCCATTCACACACACATTCATACACTGATGGCAGAGGCTGCCATGCAAGGCGCCAACTTTGCCCATCAGGATCGGATCTAATCTAAATACTCATTCACACACCGATGGCTAACCCTTTGGGAGCAATTTGGGGTTAAGTGTCTTGGACACTTGACAGCCGGGGATCGAACCACCGACCTTCCGATTGGTGGACGGCCTGCTATACCCTCTGAGCCACAGCCACCCCATTACTCGTTTTGAATAAGAAGATAAGAAAAAAACAGTGGAATGTACCTTTAAAGCCAGTATGAACTTTCTTCTAACGAGTCCTAATTGTCTCTGTAAATCTTAAACTATAGTCTAGACACAAACGGATGTCTGTCAGTTAAGTGTGACCTTTTATGATGACATCACTTGAGAAAGTGGACCAATGTCCCACTGAGCTCAACATTACAACAGAGCCAACATCCACACCAAACTAGAGTGAATGGAAGAAGCATCTGTGTGGTTTAAATCGTACTGAATGTACTTCTGAAGCTCAGCTCAGTTCAGTTGTACAACATGTCATCAGGTACTTCCAATAAGGAAGGACAGAACAGAACAGAGCTTCCATGGAATGCAGGTAATTATGCTATTTACAGGAAACAGGAAGTCATTTGCAAAACAAATTTTTTTTTTTTTTTTTTAACAGGACATCCATAAAATGATGATGCCAGCTCATACAAAACCACAGAGCGGCTGTTACTTTGCAAGTGCGTCAATGTGGCAAAAAGCTATTTACATTTTGCATACACTCTGCAAACTGACAACCACAATGGCAACAAAGACCAATTGTGCAGCTGTGTACAAGTCAGTCAGGTCACCATAAACAAGGTCATCAGTCTCGATATCGTGTCTTCTGACAGCGTATTACAGAATACTTACCGTGATAATGATAATTATGTGACATTGAACAGCCATTAGATCGACTGTAATATCGAACCTGTGAAATTATCGTCTTTGCTCTAAATCTTTGTTAATTTGGGTTTGGTGAGACTGTATAGTGGCGGCGGGCTGTGTGCGTGGGAGGTCTTATGGTGAACGCTGTCTCAGTGGATAGAGCAGGGAATGACCGTTAAACATATATTAAGAGTTTAAGTTGCACTGTAAGACATGATCTGAAATATCAGTCATTAAGAGCATTTTCGTTTTTATATGACAACTTTTTAAACTTGCAATTTGGAGATTAAAAAGTTCCTATATGAGTCGATAAAATCGCCTGACCTCTTGGGATTTTAAAGAGGCGCCATTTACCTGAGATCCCTCTATACATGATGCATGATTCCCTTCAGATAATTGTTTAAAAAAGTGTCAGTAAAATGTTTTGTTTTGAAGAGAAATGTATCTTGCATAACAAGCAGCTCAAATGAAAATGAACTTCATAACTCCATAAATAAAAGTCCCATCCATCAGAGGTCTTAACTTTTTAAAAGTCACATCCTTGTGGATGCAAAAACTTCCTAGCAACCTCACAAATGCACTGTTTGCACACATAATAATATTGTCCTACCTTGTTGGAGGCCATGTCGCTGACAGAGCGGTAGGTCTGGATGGTCTCCAGCTGGTCCAGACACCAGTCCAGCTCCTCCATGGTCTCCATAGCCAGCTTCTGGTAGGACTCATCTGCCAACAGACACATGGACACGTAATCAGGCCCGAGAGGATCCATGTCCATAGCGGAGCCCCCCGACACCATGCGTGGAGGTACGAGGGTCCCGGCGTGGCTCGATCTCACGGAGGACTGGCCCGCAGGACATCCGGGAGACGCAGAGGAAGAAGGGGGGGTGTGCACACACAGCTCCTTCATCTTGTTATGCTCTACCGCCCCAAGAAAGTTGAGGGAAGTCGTACTCTCAGACAAACTGAGAGGCTAGAGTTACTGTTTGCAGACTCTTTCTCCCTCTGTAGTCTCTTTCCCTCGCTCTCGTGGGCTCTTCAAACCCCTTTCCACTCCGTCTGGTGCCCCCCGCCCCGGGGTGGGCTCCCTCTCCTTCGCTTATCCCCCCTCTCAGTATCACTCTGCTGCCTCCTGCTGTCTGCGACCCCCCCCTCCCCTCCCATTTAAACACAAATGATGTGTACATACAGGTACAGTACACAAACCCACTGCCTGATGAGGGGCTTTTGGTGAAAGAGTCCCATCTGGCTTTGCTTGTTTATCATGATGACCCAAACAAATGAATCTCTATATCCACTATATTAAAGCTATGGGGAGAAGAAGAAGAAGAGGAAGAGAAAGGGGATGGAGAAAAACCTACATCAATCTATTGGATGCATTTTGTCACTGCTGCAAAGACATGCGCTCCAACTCCCTCCACTCCCGATGACTTCCTCTCTGAAACATGCAGACCACTTCAAGGCTGTACTCTGCTGAACTGCTGCAGCACACCACACCACCATGCTTCACAATCTGGCTCTCTCCTCTCTGAACCTCTCTTAGGGAGAAAAAAAAAAATCAAACACCAAACTCTGTGTTTGCACAAGCAACACGAGAGGCAAACTTTGACTCCTTGAATTGGGGAGGGGAAGCGGCCAGGCCGGGGTCTCGCTGTGTGCCAAAGAAACTAAAGCACTTCCTTTTTGGCCCTGAACTCGCACAAAAACACGGAGCGGAATTACTGAATGGCGGAGCGACTGCCGAGGACAATCATAGCTGTCAGTCGCTCTGTCGTTAGCAGCTACGCCTCACATGTGGTAGGCGCACAAGCTTTAGACGGAAAGGTTATGAGAAATGCACTGAGATGATAACACATGAGGGAACAAATTAAGAAGCATCATTCTCCGATATATGAGGGAGAATGTTGATTCAACAAATTTCTGCCTGGAGGGAGGTTGCGCCGAGCGCATCTGGATCTCCCCACCTTCCTTTTTCTATGGAAAAGACTGAACTTCATAGGGCTTCACACATGGAAGAAATTTACCCCATATGCTTAGCACAACAGGACAGCCAGCGTGCTGCTCCCCAATTTACGTCAATATAGTGGATCAAAGCACTTCAAAGAGCAGTGATGGCGTACAGACTCTGAACCACCGGTGTTCAACAAAGCACTTCAATGAGGTCTCAGACGATGTGTGCGCAGTCGAGGAAACTTCTCACCATAGAAAGATATCAACACAATGACAACGGCTTTTCTGAATCACAAAGGAGAGTTGAGTTTCAACCGTTTAAGCTTGACTGTGGTTTTTAGAAATCATGCCACCGGCTCCTCATATTACAGGAGCAAGGACTGCTAGAACTAGACTCATTCAGGTCAGACCAATTTTCCTGTACTTGAGCTCCAGGTAGGAGAATTCAAAGAACCCTTGGCTACAATGTGCCGCTGGACGCCAAGCTTTGCGGTTCAAACTATTCACAGGAACCACCGGCATCCAAGCCATGTAAAAGTCAGTGACACGGAGCAGAAAGTACAGCATCAAAGCAGCTCATGCACAAGGCGGTGAGCTGTTGAAACGCACCAACGTGCGGCCGTCTTGAGCCATAGGGGCAGGAGACGTCGCCAAGAAGGTGCGACCACATCCTGCCCCCGTTCCCTTCGATGAGGGCATAGAGAGACATTTTAACAGGGAAGTTGGTAATCATCAAAGGCTTCCACACCGCCTGTATGACCGGGGGATTCAGGTCATTTTCAAGCTGGCGGCTGATTCATACACACACAGTCCAGAATCTGATGGCAGTAAAAAAAAACTCAGATGTAGACTACAGAACAAAAGTTTACTGTTTTTGCTGTCTGGCATCACGCCAATTGCCTACAGCAAGAACACTGAAGCAGAACTTCACATGTTCATCTGTTGCGTTTCCTGAAAACGACAACAGCTGGATGCTTCAATAACACGACAGGTTATAATCAAGTTCGAGTTGTAATTAAAACAAAGTAATGCGCACACACGCACGTAGGAGGAATGGACGGGACTGCTGAATCCATCGTCGCCTCCGGTTGATCATAAATACGGTGCTAAATGGGCTGACAGACGTTTCACAATGTCACCAGTCAAAGGTGGCGTGACGCACTTTCAGTCTGAAAAACCTGCTCCCAGACAGAGTGCGAGGTACTTTTCCAGCCTGTGTTTTTTCAGTGGAAGTCTATTTTTTTTTTCTCTTCGGTGAGTCCTAATGCTTTGGCCATATGCTGGAGGCTGCCGAGAGGACAAAAGACCTCAGTGTGCAGACAGACCCCGTCTGCCTCCCCTCGCTCCCCCTCTCCCCTCCAGCTCTCTCCCCTATAGGGCCACAAACCGGCCTCTGTGAGAGCCATCAACTGCACCAACGAGCAGGACTGGGCTCAAACATCCCCCCACCTCCATTCCCGCCTGAGACACCTTCCGCTCACATCCACCTCACACTGCCCCTCTCTGTGCTGTCTGGCTGGAGTTTGGTGAGCAGGACCTGGACTGCCTCATCTATTATACCACCTACTGATAAGCTACAGCCAGTGGTGGAAGAAGTATTCAGATCCTTTACTTAAGTCAAAGTAGGGCTGGGCGGTATGGCCAAAAATCCCGATACAGGTCATTTCATATCTCGATAACCATATATATCATGATATAGCATATTTTCTTGTAGTTCAATAATAATCTATATGAAATAACCACATGGTAAAGCCTATTTTCGAGTATTTTCTCATTTAATTAAGAACCTTAGTGCAAAATGATGATAATTATAATAATGATATGATAATAATAATTATGATAATGATAATTACAAGTGTAATTATAAAGAAAAAAAAAATATTTCCATATATACACACACATTTGTTAACCACATTGAACTGAGTGGTAATGTAAAGTGTGATGTGAAAACAAAACCGTAATCTTCAAATGATATTACCTCAAAATATTTCACATCAGATTATCTGAGAAATATAAATTAGTTGAATTATCGCCCAGCTCTAAGTAAGAGTAGTAATACCAAAATGAAAAAGTCATTCATTACAGTTGAAAGTCCTTCATTGAAACATTTAAGTAAAATTACAAAAGTATTATTAGATAAATGTCTTAATACATAAATTTTGTATTGATGTAATAACAAATAAGGAACATTTTCATGTTGGAGCTGGTCAAGGAGACTTTATATGCTGTTGGTTAGTTCAATCCATAATAATAATTATAACAATCAGTGGTGTAAAGTAACTAAGTACATTTACTCACAAGTTCCTTATAAGTACTGTACTGAAGTACACTTTTGAGGTACTTGTACTTTACTTGTGTATTTCCATTTTAGTTAATTTATACTTCTACTCCAATACATCTCAGAGGGAAATATATATTACTTTTTACTTCATTACATTTATTTTACAGCTGTAATTACTAGTTACTTTGATTTGACAAACAAAACAAGTGATCAACTTATTAAATACGATATATTAAAATCATTAAAAACATCCTTGGGAAAGTCCCTGAAGTGCCCCCCAAAATATTTTTTTTTGGTTTGATTTTTTTAATCTTGTAGCACACAATAATAACTTATCTTAGAAAATAAAAAATATATATAATCTTTCGGGACCTTGAAGTTCCCATGATTAAACACTCTGAAAAGAGTCATTTTGCATATTGAGGACTTTTACATTTCCTAATTTAAGTACATTTTGCTAATAATATTCTAGTACTTTTGTTCAAGTAGAATTTTAACGCAGGATATTTACTTGTAACAGATTTTTTCCACCACTGATAATACATTTTATTTCATGTTTTGTATGTAAAATCTTAACCTGCAAACTAACTAGTACAAATACATGTACTTGAAAGAAAAAAGAACAATATTTCCCTCTGAAATGAAGTAGAGTAGGAATATAAAAAAAAGTCGGAAAAACTGAAACAGTCAAGTACTTCAAAACCGTTGATGAGTAAAGTACTTGAATGACCTCACAGTTATCGGAACATCATTTTTGTGTAAGCCGCATTACAAGCTTGACCTGTAAAGTTGAGGTTTTCATGGTGAAGTTGACATTAACACGGTGACTAATATGGGTTAAGTCTTGTTTGTTCATATTAATTTGACTTGTCCGGGAATAATGAGGCCAGTGACAACAGACGAGTCATCACCCTCATTTGAAGTGTAAACAGCTCCGAGCTATGCACACGTACGCAAACGCACACATTCCTCATCTCGACCTTACCACATTGAGAGGGAAAAAACACACTTTGACACGGATACTGTGGGTGCACGTGCGCAGTGTGGTTTGCGTTTGACTTCTCACTACACATGGAGCGTAGACAGAACGGGAGGGGGGGCCAATGAATCACCTTTGTATCATCCCCAATGTACGTCAATTTATTCACGAGTTGAAAGAGGGAGAAAAGGGTTTGACATACAGACGCAGAAAGAAAGAGAAAGAAATGGAGAGAAGCACCTTAACTCTACCAAATGTTTGTCCAATCAGAGAGCAACATAAAGGAGCTTTGTAATGAATACAGTACACACCTGGTGGGAAAATACACAAAAACTAAATATTTGTGACTCTCCTACTTGAGTAAAACAAACTTTGCTCTTGGGTCATGTAATTTGCATTGTGTATACTGCTTAAAAGGTACAATATGCAACCGTTGTTGGTTTCTGTCTGTAAACACATTCAAAGTTTGCCACTCGTCCTCGGCTCAACAAGCGAGGGAGGGAGAGAGAGAGCAGTGGTGGTAGAGCGAGCTATAGAGTGAATGAAGAGGGGGAGTGGCGTTAATGAGAACAAAACAGTGAGTCAGAGAAATAAAACGTTATTTTCTGATTGTTTCACGGCGGTTACGTTCTAAAGCACAAATAAACACGACCACAAGCATGCGGGAAGGTGCCGCGTTGCCGGATTTTGAATGAAGGCCGCCAAAGGGCAGGCTTCATCCTGTCCGCTGTGTGTCAGCGCTGCTCTCGGTCAAGGGGGGGGGACTCAAGGCTGTTTGCTGATGCCCAGAAGTGTCCCGAACACAGCAAAATAAGACGAAAGGAGAAAATACAGGTAGAGGGCTGCAGGGTCTCTGTAGATCGACACCACCACACACATATCGTGTCACGAAATATCGCGATATAAAAACGTGACGATATGCATCGTTGAGACGAAAAACTGTGTTATCAGGGCATAATAGATATTACGTACATATGGCTCCGGGCAGCTGCAATCTCTTCCTGCTGCTGTTCAAGGCCTATGGAAGGAGGCTGAGTACGCGTCATATCTTTGGGCTACAACACATGCGCAGTAAAATCTGGTCTGCCCTCGCCAAAATTGAACCAATCGCAACGCACGGCTTCAGTAACACTGCGCATGTGTCATACCCCCAGAGGCATGTCCGCCCGTGACTCAGCCTCCTTTCATAGGCCTTGTCGGAGCTCCACACACATCAACACACACAGCGCAGCCAGTGAACAGCTGATCAGAGAGGCTGCAGTGGAGGAGACGAGTTGACGCTACGCTCGTTGCTGTTAGTAAGTGCAATAAAACTTTGCAAGTCCGCTGTCTCTCATCCTCCACCGCTATGTTTACACAAGCAGAGCGCGTTAGCTCGGCGGCTAACAACTAACTGTTAACACGTGTAAGTTAGTGAGTTGTGAATGACTTTAGTTCCCTCTAGTAAGCCGTGTTTCAGTGAATGTGTCTTCATAAAGTATAGGAGCAACGAAACCCTCGGCTACACAAGACTGAAACTAAAGCTGGCAGTAGACTGTGTAGTCCAACTGTTTAGGTTAGTTTGTCATGTATCTTACTGGTGAACTGATCAGCTGGCTGAGACAAAGCCCCCCACCAGCCCTAACGTTACCTGCAGCAGTGAGTGACATCAGCAGAGGACAGGAGGAAGGACTGATACTGACTGATGGAGGACAGAGGACAGGAGGAAGGACTAATACCATAAAAAATTGATTTATAGGGCAAACAACAGTATTGTTTTGCATTTTGTGTCTTTTGAATAAAAGGCTATTTTTTCAGTCATATATTTTCATCATTCAAGTTTTGTTAAAATTATTTTTATAATATCGTATCGTATCGAGATCGTGAACCCAATATTGTGTATCGTATCGTATGCTCAGTGAATCGTCACAACCGTAGTCAGAAGTGATGATTGAGAGGCATCAGTTTATACACTGTTTTTCAGGAAATTCTTGCATATTATACCTTTAAAAAAAAAAAAATCATAAAATGAATGCTTCCCTTCTATTATATTAATGTATGTATGCATTTGTGTGCATAAATTCTGTTTATTTTTTTTTTATCTACTGTTATTTTGATACCTCAGTAAAAGAAGTGACTACTGTATGAGACATTTGATATATTAGGAGAGTGGTGTGTCATGTTTAAAGGAAGTAATCTCTGGGGAACCGGTGGTTTGGTGGACATTTACAGTAGGTCCAGCCCCAAAACCACACCATCGCCCTCGTCTGTCTTCTCTCACAAACAACCTCAACCTTCACTCCTGATTAGGTTTCTTCATAGTTTACAACAACTGGTGCAGAATCTCCTCACCTGTCAAAACAAAAGGCCTCAACAGTTAAACCAACACACACAGAGCTCATCAGGGCCTGTTTGACAGCTCCTTCACAATGCACCATGGAGCTGTGTTGGCGCGGGCCGGCCGGAGGGATGGGCCGCAGCGAGGTTTTATGACTGTGCTGACGTCAATGACATAATTCAAATACTTATCCAGGCAGCATGCTTCCAGCCCTCCGGATCCGCTCCTCTGGCTGCGAGCCTGGAAAACCTGACATGGATTCCTGCTGCAGAGCAGAGTAACTGCTGCAGACGGGAGCGGAATCGGACTGCCCAGACTGGAAATGACAGGTCAAATTTGTTCTGGCTGTCAAGTTTGTGGTCAGCTGTCCGTCTGTGTGTCCAACCGCTGTCCATCTGTTTGTTCATTATTTTAAATGTGACGGAGTACACTTCATCATCAGTAATGATATTTAAACACTTGTCTCATGCACAAATAATATGGGCAAGAAATCATCCAAACACACTCTGAGGTTGGATGTAGGTTGGATTTAATTATAAATACTTGGACACAGTTTACTAGGCTGTTAAAAAACGCCACCACTGCTTTGCATTGTCCTTACAATAGGCTTCTATATTTTGTGCTGCACTTGTATGCATTCACACACAGACTTGCACAACTGCAAACAAACACTCCTGTCCTGATTTATTGCCCTTGTTAATTGGAATCAAGGTGCAAATTACCGGTGATCAACAATTGCTACTCTTCCCTTTCATTCTGTCAGACTAACCGGTTTCAGATCAGTCTTTCATTACTTCTCTTTCAAGACATGTTTACAAAGATAGACAAAAGATGGATGAGTAATGCTTATTTTGTGACGCACGAAGTCACATGGCCGTTTCAAGTCATTTCAATGTGCATGTGTGAATGCAGTTTTCTGCGGTACCGAATTAATTTTCTCACAGGATGAACTGTAGTAACTTCTTTCTGAGCAGCTGGCATGCATCCCGCAAAGAGAGACAAACAGGTTTTTGGGTAAAACCGACCCGGCGGCAGACATCCGTGTGCGGGCATTTGATTTCCGTGAGCGGGCCCAATGTAAACATAATAATAGGCATCTCCGGCACATGAGTGTACTGATCAGACCGACTATACAATTATGAGTACATCCTCCCCATCTATGTAAACGCATGCACGTTTACATTTTCACTGAACTGGAAACATAGGTGAAGTCATTGACGGTTGCTATGGTCTATTTAGCAGCTCAGTGGAAACGCAGCTCTTTTCTGCGGCGCTGCCAAGATGTGGACGGGGTTTTGGACCAGCAGGGTGATACAAGTAAACATGACATAGCCTAACCATCGGGGCTTAGCCCGGAGCTCTGTAGGGGGGAATATTTTTGATAAACAAGCTCTATTTTTATGCTATTTTTATGCACTCTGGCACCTTATTTACATGCAAAGTAGCCTACACGTCTTAATCATTGGAAAAAATTTAAATGTGTACCTCAAAAACAGTTGTTTACTTTTCAGATTAATTATGAATTGCGATGTAGAAAATAGAGGTCGACCGATGGTGGACTTTTAAAGGCCGATATAATAACGATAGTTTGGAGCAGGAAAAAGCTGATTAATCGGACAATACCTTCTTTACTTTTAATAAATCCATTTTTTTCTTACTCCGAATTTAATCATTAGTAAGAGAATATCGTTAAGTGTGATTTGGTGGATTACGTCGTTGAAATATGTTCCATTTATTTGCAATGGGCGATGAGCTGTTCTGTGGCTTTTGACTGACCAGGAGTACTTCTGTTGCTTGTCCTGTTATGTTGTTAAATGCCACTCTTCTAAACCATTGGTGTTTGAGCATATTCCCAGGGTAAGGAGGATCCTAAGGTGTGCGATTTAATTTCATGAATGAATGGTTTCATGGCTGGATTATTTGGAAGAAAGAACGCCTTAATTGGCAAATTAAAGTAACAGTGAATCATTTATTTTCAACAAAGAGCTGATAGTGTTGCATTATATATTCGAGAGAGAACTCTTTTTCTCCCCCTCTCCCTTGACTTTGTGTATGGCGTCTCCATGTAAAACAGTGATGTACGTCCCTGTGTGACTGATGGAGGCTGTGCTGCCATCAGAGCCCGGTTTTGCCGATAACGATAGTTTATAAAACGTCCTATCGGCGCCGATTAATTGGCCAAACCGATCAATTGATCTACCTCTAGTAGAAAATATGCACGCTCCGCCATTTCTCCTCTACTGCAACGAGTGTCAGGATACTGTATGGAGATGCAAAATAATGTAGCCCAGATACCTTAATTTCTTCAATGTGATTGAAAACAACTCAACTCTGTAGGATTTATTGAATAAAATATAATTTACCTAATAATATATAGAGTGCATCATATGAATTTGAAATTGTTTAAAGGAATAGTTCACACTTACACTGTACACTTATTTGCTTTCTTGCTGTTAAGTCTTCAGTCAGCAGCCATTTAGCTTAGCATAAAGACTGGAAACAAAATAAAAGACTAGCCTGACACTGTCCAAAGACAACAAAATACATGTTTATTTTTCTCATACGGTGGGTCATATACAAAGTTAAGTAAAGCGGCCTACTTGGGCCACCAGGCATCACTTTACACATTCAGTTCTGAAGGCAGTGTGTATACATGAATGTCTCAAGGCCAGTCAAAGGGAACATTCCCTCCAAGAACACGATGAGGTTTCACTAACCACAGACCCTGGAGTCCCGACCATCTGTGACAATATTCATCTCATGCTAGTGATAACCGTTACAGATTAATCACCAGTCCTGGCGGTGAAAGACGTCACGATCGAGCATTTTCCTCAAAAGTTCTATTTATCAGGCGTTATGTGGAGCAAAGCATATAATCTGAATCAGTCAGGGAAGAGGGAGCCCTTTGTTGGCGGCGGGGCTCACGGGACTGCATGTGATGGAGTCAAATGTGAAGCGTAAACTGAAAACTCACATGATGAAAAGTACAATCCCCTCACGTTACTGGAGTAAGATTGTGAACAGCGTAAACAGCCTGCAGTGACGCATTTGATTTTTAATATACCCCCCCTGTTGTACACTTTCACCCAGTCACTGCGGTCACGTTCCTGCTCTTTTAGTTTATTCCATCCAATCTGACCTTTTTTTCTTTTCTTCTCCCATATTGCATCTGATTAAAAGGCTCAAACTCTGACGTCTCTATCTGACCTTTGCTGCGTCTTCTTTCTTTCCCATCTCACTCTGCAACAATCTGGCATATCTCTCACCCTCCCTGGAGCCCACTCGATCTCTGTGTCTAACCTCACCATCTTCCTACAGGAACACACTCTTAATTTCTTACGTGT
Organism: Adelosebastes latens; assembly: GCA_916700685.1. Taxonomy (NCBI): domain Eukaryota; kingdom Metazoa; phylum Chordata; class Actinopteri; order Perciformes; family Sebastidae; genus Adelosebastes; species Adelosebastes latens. Next base: position 7,144 of record CAKAKR010063991.1, on the reverse strand, counting down.
TTCACTCTATTTCACTGTGTCCATTTCAAATCCCTTTAGAGGAGGTCTTCAAAGTTTCATAGAGCTCCTAATCGGCCATCTAAGCTGAGATCATGCCCAGAAAGACGCAGGTACTGCATCTTTTCCACAACTGGGGATATTACCTCAGTGAACACACAGACGCAAAACAGGAAAAATCTGTTCTCCTTTTCCGGTTGACGAAAACGAGACAGAAAGCAGCACGAGGGAGGATATGAGGGCATCTTTCCTTGCGATATTGTTAATTGTTGGAGTCTCCTCGTGAACAATTACTATTATTTAGTGGCAGGTGTACTGTATGTTCTTTGTATGCGCAGGAAAAGATGACGATGGTGATATTCTATCTAGAACAGGAAGCTGTATTAGAACCATGTGTACTACTGTGTGTCAGAGGTTTCAAACTAATTCAAACATTAAGTTAATCATGCTTGTTGTTCTCCTTCCATCATCAACATGCATCAACAACGGGATGGTTTCATTCATCAGAGATTACTCTGAAGGTCAAGGTTTGTGAGAAGTGTGGAGGAGGAGGAAAGACAATAAGAGACTTGCGCAGTTGTCTTGTATTTTTTCCTGCTGCGGGACGCTTCAAGCAGCCCATCTGTGCTGATAGGAAGTGGAGAGCGCCTGTGTGCAGGCCGCGCTGACGTCAATCAGGCTTGAAGAACCAGTGTAGCAGGAACTAATAGCTCCACCTCCCTTTCTTTCACCCGTCCTTTCCCTCCTTCACATCTGAATCTTTACCATTAAATCTCTTGACGTGGCTCTCGCCCTATTTCTTTCCTTCTGTCAGGTCACAATGTCAGTACATGGGAATTTGTAGAGTCATAGTTTCTTGTATCTATAACTCATAAGATTACAGTTTCTATTTGCATATGTAAAAATGCTCAAAGATAACACAGCTCGTGCTGGCGGTGTATACATCTGTTACTGTGGTGACATGGAAATGTTCATAAGCAATAATGACAGCCCATGTATACTAATTAAGCAATGGCATGTGGAAGACTAAATATGAAATGTGAATGTGTGCTTTCTTTGCAAAGGCACAATCTATTTTATTGCCTGCACAGGTATGAGACTGCAGTAACTTGCTGTATGCCACAGCTATTCATTGCTTATTAAACTTCTTCTTCAAATTATAAATGTTGTTTGCAACTGTGCAGATTCTTGTCACAAGCATATCAAATTGCTATCTCTAGTTTTTATGCATAAAACTGCACATATGAGGATCCACATGACTGGATTATCTTTCAAATCCTCCAACAGCAAAACTTAACTTTTGACTTCTTTGAACTTATACAACTACCACAATAAAAACAACGCTGAATTGCATTGCTTATTGCAGGCTCATGATGGTAGGACTCACCTGACAGACAGACTTTAGTAAGAGAAGGCTGATTCGCAGCAGGAGACCTCCTGCAACCAGAGAGAAACAAGCCAGTAACTATTAAAATCAGGATGCGTAACAAGGGGTTGCAGTATTTTATTCACAGTGCGATTTGGTTTAAGCAGCAGCCATTGTTGCCACAGCACAAACACAAACCAGATGCTCCCTCAGTTCTCTGAACTGGACACATGCAGGTCAGGCTATACCATGTGACATTGTCATGTCTAATTCAGTTTTGGCTCACAGTGACCCCTCTCTCTGAGGTCGTATTGACTCTGACTGTGTGTGTACCTCTGGCAAACCTGATGCAACTGCAGACCTGGTTCAGTGATCAGAGGGAGCTGCTTTCGTGCACTCAAATGAGATGAGGTAACCCACGCTTCCACCAAAAAATGAAATATAATGTAACTGTATGCTGCAAACCAGCTTTTGCATTAAAAGCACAAGTCTCTCTGAATCTGTGCTTGTTTTAATGGGAGTGCTTCCTTCATGAGACAATAGTATTAGAAATGTTTTTTGATGCATTGGCGCCCCCAAGTGAGTTATGTTGGTATCTTGAATTGTAGCCTCTAAACATATTCCTGAAAGCTAAAAATTCACATGCAGATTTCCTACAAAAGAAATCATGTTGTGGATTTTTGATCAGCTCACAAATAACCAAAAAAATCATATCTGCAACATGTAGTCACTCTAAAAACAAAACAAAACACACAAGCAGACACTATAATAGAAATTATGAGATTACTTACTTATTGGATGCACACTGTACATTTGTCAAGGTGGTGAAATTGTTCCTGACAGTCCGAAGGCTCGCAAGAACCTTGAAAAACAAAGCAAGAAAAACCGGGATGAGAAGAAAGGTGGGGTTGAAGTACGAGGAATATCAGCATGAAAAAGACAAAAATAAAAAAAAGGTATATAGAAATATTTTGAGGCTTGAGAGAATATACAGAATTATAATTTAATTTATATGATATTCATAATGTTATGATAATGTGACGGCTACTACAAAAATTCAAAATGTGTTTTTGTGTATTTTTAAGTATTCTTGTTTGCATGGAAATGCAGCTCATTATGCAGACTGACTGACTCATTATCGTGTCTGGGTAATTCAGAATTGTTGATTAGCAGTGAATTCAGTGTCGTTTTTGCAGCTGCCTCTCGATGCTGAATGGTGCTCGTCATTACCACTCCCGCCCAAATCAATGCTCAACCTTTAGGAATTACTGATGTGCAGTCGGTTAAATTTAAGCACGTTCATAAAACTGGACTTTCTCTTAAATATGTTGTAACAAGGTGGGAAACTATAGCTGCTGAATTCATTAGGCTGCAATCTGAAAGAGTGCACCATTATGAACAACAGCACAAAGTATCTACTGTCCTCCAAGTTTCAATCATCACATGACATTATGATTGTTTGGAGCTAATTGCAACCAGAGAGCAGAGCTAGACAGGTCCAATTCAAGTACAGTTTAAGTCTAAAAGACCTTGCCATGCCTACTAAAAGCCACCAGGGGGCAGAGAAGTTAATCATTCCTTAGTGAGTGAGTTACTTTCTGGATCCATGAGGTGCTTCACATCATAAAAGCCCTTGGGGAAAAATGTGTTTGCCAAAAAATGCTCCCTAGCAAAACACCATTAAGATGACTTTGAAGTTCTTTGGAGCAGATTTATTTATTTAATTTATTTCTCTTACCTGAGCAAATGGAGTCACAATCAAGTCCTCTCCATGCCTGAAATGAGATGGGATGTGAAAACTATTAATAAAGACACAGTTCAACAAAGAGCATTTGATGGAACAGCAGCCTCTCTCAATGATTATTTCAACTCACAGTTCTCCAACAATGGAGGAGTTTCGAGACAAGGACTTGGGCGATAATTCGTAGTCGCTGTCGGAGCGGTACAGGAAGGACTCCCGGCGTTGGCCGTGGCCCGCCAGGTTGGGATGTAGAACCAGACCTGAACCCGGGGAGGCCTGCAGGTCTGAAGGACTGCAGCATAACGATGGACCATTTTCCCCTTCAAAGCTAAGGGAAGACAGAGATAAACAAACAAATGTAATCAGTTAAGGCGAAACACTACAGGCAAAAACATGTTTTTTTAATGCACTGGTCAATTTTGAGATAATAATAATAATAATAATACACATCTTCTTTCAGACTAGTGGAAAGAAAACATCCAAAATACACATTTAGGTGTTTATTTTACTACTTTGTATATTTGCTTCTGTAGATCTCCTAAATTCACCCAAAGTTAGCATTAGATAATGCCTCATTTGCATATTTAAACATACATTTTCAGAAAACTTGTAATAGAAAAAATATTTGTCTTTAATGTAAGTAATCAACGGGGGAAGTTTCATGGTGATATCTATTAGTTTTTTCATCCTATTTAACTGTAGGATCTTGCAAAATCTTACAATACATATCGTAAAGGCCATTTTCTCAAAATGAGGTTTTTCCTCATACTGTGAGCCAGAAATCTCCACTTCAGCAGCTCTTACATACACCAAACCTTCCAGTTTCATTCCCATCTATATTCTGAAGGTTTTTTTTTTTTTACATAGAGGGTTGTTTATACATCATTCATAGCCTGATTTATAGAGCATTGTATTCCTAAAAAGTTATTTTTTTATGGATGTTGACAGCATTCTCTGATATATATGGAGTGATAAAAAGAGATATCTAAAATCCCATGTGTAAAAACTTTTGACTCTAATAGGTAAACATAATGAATGTTCAGATTACTGTTCTAGAAATGTATGCAAATTAGCATATATTTAATAAGATAATACCTAATTTGCATATCTAAACCTACAATTTCCAAAAACATGTAATACAAAAAATAATTGCCTTAATGGAAGTAAACAACTGGGGGAGGTTTTATGGTGATATTTATCAGTTAAAATATTTTATCCTATTCACATGTAGTGTCTCCTCTTCGGAAAAAAAGAAAGAAAAAGTACTTTTTATATTTAGAGAGCATGCATATTATTAAATGAAATCAGTGAATGGTATTTAGTCATTCCTAAATCATTACCGTTACGGAGTCTATGTCTGATCAATCATCAATCTAATCATTTGCATCATCAGCATCATCATGTACTGAGTACTTTCAATAAGCTGCCACTAAGTCCTGGCTTGCGCAACATGTTCACAAATCCCGTCCAGGAAAGAGATGGTTGCATAAACCCCAAAATGATTACTCACCCATCCATCCATGGCCTAAAAACCCAAACTATTGTGCTCATTAAATAAGTATGCTTTGCTGGTCAGTGAGAGGAGGAGGGGTTGTTTTTATTGTAAACTGCTGCTCTGCTCTGCTCTGGTCTGTGTCTCATCACAACAAAATGACAGCTCCACTCATTCATCCCCACTCACAACCAGCTGAGAGAGATTAGCTCCTTATGGTGTGATGTCGGGCTTGTTCAAGTGTGTTTTTATTTAGCCTCATTTATAGTGACAGATACACTCCACCATAATGGATCTATTGTGTGCTGTAGTGTCTGTATCTACCTGCTCAGGGAGTGCAGATGGTAAACACAGTAGTTTAATCTGGAACAAGCATCTCATCTCATTGTTTGGGATTAATGTTTCTGTACATGGTCCTTGACAAATAAATTGAATTAGGATAAAATAAAAACATAATAATACAGTCCAATAGAAAAATATGCAATTATAGAAAACAAAGAGGAGAGATAGTGGAAGAAGTCTTGAACTTATCAAGACAAGAATAAAGTGTGTTAAGTGTTTAATCAATAAGCTCTATGCCTCACTGTGTGGAAGTGACTGGCATCATTCTTTTATGTGTAAGGCAACATCAGGCTTTGACTTAAACATTGCTTTCCTAACTTTGTAAACCAAATTTAACAAATAAATACATAGATATAAATTTAGTAAATTGTTATTTATTATTAAAATAATAAATTGTACACTAGCAACTTGGTAAAAAAAAAAAATCTTCAAATTAACAGGAATTACAAATCAAGTGTAAACCTTTTTAATGCAGCAACAAATTAGTCAAAACGTAAACAGGAATTGAAATTCCAGTATATTATGTGTATAATAAACATAGAACTGAATTGAATAGATCAGCTCCATTGTCACCGATACCCGATCCAGCTATTTGAGTCAGTATTGGCCCGATATCCAATCCGGTATCGGTGCATCCCTACCAACAAGCAGCCAATTTCATTCAAAGTGTGCATTTTTTGTGCAAACATCTACAATCCATCTACCCAGTATGTTTGCTGACGCCACAGTGGAACCAGCACAGACGGATATAATCGGTTTGTCCGCATGGAGTTGGCGCAGGAGGAGAGGACGAGCTATTGTGTAACCAGATGATCAGCAGGTCGGATGGACCGGAGTTTAGAGTGAAAGGTCAAAGAGACAACGCCCCGCAGGAACAACAGAGGCCACAAATCATGATTCACTCTCACTAAGTCCTGAGTTCAGCTTGGATAATATAAGACATGTTGACATTTTAGTCCAATTTCAGCAGGAATGTGTTAGTTCTCATTAAACCAGCCCGTCTAAAAGTCTTCTCATGTAATGGAACAACTGTCCCAAAGGTCACTTCACCATTTGCCCCACATTTCATGCGCCATGTGGGATTAACCGGGCTCATATCCCAGTGAGACGCTCTCAGTCCCACACCTCTGCCAGTAAAGCTCAGATTAATGTGAAATGTGCAAACTGATTACGCACAAGCTGAGTGATAAACGTCATCTGTGTTGCCGTTTTGCGTCATCCAAATCCCAACTTCCCACAACGTTAACAACATGCTTTTACCTACAGCTATCTGATCTCTTAATCTGACACAAACAGGAAAACCACAGTCTGCCACAACTACGCATCGTCTCTGTAGATCCAGATCCTAGATACTGTAGAGCATTACAGGAGTTTACAGAAATAAAACTCACTTCTCGTTCCTTCTTTGGAAACAATTTATTTTGGCAATGCACTGTAAAGTTTGAATTTCGCATTGCAATCTACCAAATGATGCAATCACTCTAAAGCATCTAGACACATGTAGCAAGAAAAGAAAGACAGAAAGGCTCAAAACACAGTCTAGATCAACAGTTTAGCTCTAGAAAATATTTTCAAAAAAGAAGAAAAAAAAACCTCAGAAATATTTCAAAGACTAAAGAATCACCTGGGAGCCGAGAGGTGTGCTTTACTGACCACGTCCTCGCTGAAGTCAAAGTGCCCAACCCTGCACCTAGGGGATCTCCGCGGCATTCTTCTCTCTCTTCGACCTACTCCCTTCTTCTCATCAGGCAACAAAAAGCACCGATACTGTGGCTGCTCGCTCATACACACTCAAACACACACTGACAGCCCCTCTTTCTGTGCAGTAACAGGCCACGTGCTGGAATAACGAAGGCTTGGCAGATCGCTAACAGGCAGATCTGGACTGAAACACTTGCAGTTGCTCTGTTTATCTGACCGCCTGTCCTTTTCCCCCTCTATATTAAACCACTGAAGATTAGTCAGTGCGTTCATCATCCCACCCGCCCCTCACTCGGCTACCGATGATGTCCTATGAAAGGATATGCACTAGAGTTTACAGTGAAAAGGGAGGTATTAAAGTGGAAAATCATTATTCTCATTGTCGATTACTTTCTCCATTAATCGAATAGTTGTTTGGTCTATAAAATGTCAAAAATGGTGAAAAATATCGATCAGTGTTTCCCAAAGCCCAAGATCTTTGATTTGTCAACAACTCAAAGATATT